>QRFB01007414.1:4030-15901 GCA_008931105.1 Oenanthe javanica
ATATATATATATATATATATATATATATATATATATATATATATATAATAAAGGAGAATCTTAGGCGCTCTCAAATCGCTCGAAACTATTTTTCTAATTTTTCTAGAATTTATGTATTAAAAATTTATATAAATTTTTATTTACCTTCTAATTAGAATTTCAATTACTACTTACATTCTAATTAAGAATCTAATTAGTAAATATTAAAATATTCTAATTGTAAGTCTAATTATGATTTCAATTAATACTTATCTTCTAATTTGAAGTCTAATTAGTAAATATTGAAATATTCTAATTGTTAATCTTATAAAAATAAAAATTAACCAAATACAAGTTGATTTATCCTCAAATAAAAATAATTTTATGGGAAATCTAAAGAAAAAAAACGATAGAACGACTTATTGAGAGAAATGTGTTTGTCGAGAGAGCGGCTCAATAAGGTAACTCTTTTAATCGTTAGAATTTAATATTCATTTTATGATTTTTAAAGGAGAATTATCGTGCACTCAAAAATCGCTCAAAATTATTTTTTTAATTTTTTAGAATTTATGTATTAAAAAATTATATAAAATCATATTTGTCATCTAATAAGAGTCTAATTACTTTTTTGTCTTCTAATTAAGTGTCTTATAAAAAAATATTAACTTATTCTGATTAAAAGTTCAATCGAATTAGTACTTACTTTCTAATTCGAATTTCAATTACTACTTATCCTATAATTAGACGTCTAAATATTAAATATTAACATATTTTAATTGTAAATTTTATAAAAGTAAAATTTACTAAATATAAGTTGATTTATTCTCTAATAAAAATAATTTTATGAGAATCAAAGAAAAACGAGCAATTCATTGGAGAGAAATGTGTTTGATAAGAAAACGGCTCTCTGTAAAGAATAACGTGATAATTGTTATAATTTAATATTCATATTATTGTTTTATTTATAAATGATAAAATTTGGTTAGTATGTTGTCGATGTAAAGTCTACGTGAGATGTAAATAAACAATTATAAAACGGTTCATTCTCTATAAAAATGTTTAAAAAGAGAGCGGCTCAATTAGAAAAAGTGTGTTAAATATTAAAATTTTATAATCTATATTATTATTTTTTAAAAATAAGTTCACTTGAATTTTGAAAAAATTCAACAATGATTATATATACAATCTATATAATATTTCACATTTTTATATATAAAAAAGTGATCAATTATTTATTTAACAATGAATTCACAAAATATTCTTTCAACTAATTTACATATTATTATAAGAGTAAAATGTATGTTCCTAAATTCATTTAGATAAAATCACTTTATAATTGTTTGTTTGATAAATTATTTTCCTAAATTATAAAATTAATTTCATATCATTTTTAATGAGTTTATAAAAATATTATAAAGCCGCAGCGAAACGCGACTTTGTCGACTAATATATATATAAAGGAAATCGTCCCAATGTATTTTTCTAATTTTTTTCGAATTTTTGAATTAGTAAATATTAAAAATTATAAAAAAATCTAAGTTATTTTATATTCTCCTAAACTTTCTTCATATTATGAAAAATCTAAGTTACGTTATATTTTCCTAAACTTTCTACTCAAGTCAAATAAATTATTATTATCCATAAAATAAGTTTCAAAATTTTAGAAAAGACATTATTATACGCAAAGTAATTAGAGATTTTAGGAAAGACATTAAATTATTAAAAATCGAAACTATTTTAATTTTCAAAAAGACAATATCTATAATAAAAAAGTTAATTTATTCTTTTACCTAAATCGAATGTATTTCCATCTAAAAAATAATAAACCATCACTTATATAAATTAAAAATCAAGCATCAAAAAATAAATCACAACAAATTTATCACATAATTATTTACATTCAATGTCTAATATATCATGAATTACACTCTCTTGAATGTTTTAAATAACAATAGAGACGATTAGATGATAAAAGTGAGAGTATGTAGGATGTGGGATGCAATCAATATACAAACAGACGATCAATTGAGTCTTAACATGATTTTAATTGATGAGAAGGTTAATATTTTTTTGTTATTTATTAATTTAATACAATTATGTATTCGTACTAAATTTTTGATACTTTAACTTATAATAAGAAAATCTTATTCATGCAACAATTCAAAGCATATACTTTTTCGATTCAAACATGTTTTGAAATAAGGGTCTTCATATTATATCCTATATATAATAAGAGTAAGAGAGATTTTATCCAAATACTGTCAAATGTCAAGAGTTCGATACTCTCTAACAACATATTTAAATCTAATACTTATAAATTCAAAAATATTAATATAAATTTAATATTTTAAATTTAATATATGTTATTTACTCTTACAATATTGTCTTACAATATGCATGAAAGGTTTTAAGATAATGAGTAATCCTCATGTCCAGTTCGAATATTCATCTACTTTTTGAAATATGATTTGATTCATCGATATTTTTGTCAGTTATAGCTTATATTATCAGTATAACTCTGTATAATTGTGCCTTATAACTTTCTTAGTTGAGTTGCGAAGTATTACAATCATAATATTTCAACATATATATTCTAAATTTTACTATAATATTAATATAAGTTAGTTTTGGATTTTAATTTATTTGAATTAATAATATATATATTAAATTTAATATGTTATTAATCAAATTCAAATTTTAAACTTATCAATACGATATAATATTTAAGTCAATTAGTATTAGATCTGATCCAAAAACATGATACAAATTTAACTCAAAAATACGAATTCAGGTTAGTGTTTTTCAATTTGATTTCAGATTATCCGAAATTATATATATTTATCATATATATAATTGATATATTAATTTATTATTGTTAGGGATTGTGGTGCAATCAACTAGAATTACTTAGTTTTAATTTATAAGAAATTAAGTAAAATGTAATGTCATATGGATATTGATAGTATGTTTGTTGTCACTTGTAACAGTATGTTTAACAAATTTCAAATAGGTGACAGTAAGTATAATAGTTACTGTCTTGTAAAAATGTAATAATCCATGAAGTAGAAGTTCACAAAGTGTTCAGGCATAACATGGGTCAAAACCACGACAGTAACATTCTACTCTGAAGTCTATGACAGAATATTCAAGTGACAGCACAAAAGAACAGATAACAACAACTATTCCAATGATAGTAAACTTGGCAGAGAATGAAGATTCACAGAAAGCAAGTTTTACTGACAACACATTTAGCGGGGATAGTTCACAGCAGTTTTTGAGACAGTAAAGTTCAAGGATCTATCGAGACTTGACAGCAAAGTATGCGGAGCCAAAGATACTGTTACCATAATGGAGCTAGAAGTTGACAGTATACTTTTAGTGAAGCTGACAGACTGTTCCATGTAGCAGATAGTGATAATACAAGAAATGATTTAGACATTATTATCTAGTCTGCTAAGTCTACTACTGCAACTTGGGAGAAGACAAGCAAAAAGATAAAGTGTGTTCCAGGAGTCAAAGATTTATGTACATCTTAAAACAACTTTATCTACAAATAGAATGAAGACAATGTTGATCAAGAAAGGCAAAGTTTCTATTTCAAGTTTTATTCTAGGACAAATGAAAAGTGCATTTGTAAGTGGGATATGTGTTTCAGTATAAATACACATATCTCACAAGTACTTTTCCTTATGCAACTGAGCTAGGTTTTCTCTCAAGTAAGAAACATTAACAAATCGATTGTTATTGTTTCTTTGTAGCTGGAATACTCATTCGAGTCAGTTGTAACAAAACAAAAAATAATAAAATTATTTTTTGAAGTTAAACACATGTCTTCAATTGTTTGCTTAGTTGTTTGCATTTCATAACTTACTTTTATTATTGACTTGTTTGTTGTTAACAAGAATAATGATAATTTTGAAAGTTGCATTCAACCCCCCCTCTACAACACTCATACTATTTAACAATTATTTAAATAACATATATCNATGATAATTTTGAAAGTTGCATTCAACCCCCCCTCTACAACACTCATACTATTTAACAATTATTTAAATAACATATATCTTATTCAAATATTTGATATTTATTAATTTATTATTTATTAATAAATTATAATTATTTTGAGTCAGGTTCATATTAACTATAGGTATTTCGAGTCAGTTTTGGGTTGAATATTCAGACTCATTAAAATTTTGAACCGGTTTCAATTTAGGTTAATATTGTGACCTGATCAGTTAACCCAATTTAAACAAATTAAAAGAATATTATAATATATTAAAATGCCTTAAAATTATAAATACATGATAATTTCAATATAATAGCTAAAAAAATTAAATATCATGCGTCACACAGATCAAAATCTAAGTATTATATCATATATATAATAAAAATGAAGGTGATTAAGAAGAAAGGAAGAAGATCGTTAATAAGATTTGAATCATATTAATAATATATTTCAAATTATTATTTTAAAATATAAATAAAAATAAATAATATCAATTTAAATGGCTAAATTATTTTAAAATACTAAATATTAATATTAAATTATTAAATAAAATATAAATAAAAAGCCATGCATCCCACTGGTTTAAATCTAGTAGTATTAAAAACTTAAAAGTAGTTGCAAGTATCGGTCGATATAGACCACTATCATGTGACTTTAAAGTGATGTTTCTACGTATAACGACCCCAAAAAAGTTTGAAGAATGAATCATCAACATACCACTATATGGATTTGAGTTCATATGTCCCGATATAATTGAAGCATATGTTAATGACACTAATATACTGTTAGATATTTTGTTAAAATAAGATATTATAAGTCACACACACACATATATAATTTTAAATTATATTCTTTAATATTTGCATAATGTTAGTAATACTTATCTAGATGTTGTGGGATGATTGACCTACATTAGTGGCATTGATATTGTTAGTGGCGGATGGGAAAAAAGAGATCTTAGAATCATAACAAATTAGTAAATTATGAATTATAATACACATATATATTTTGAAATTATTATTTGATTTTATAATATTTATAAATTTAATAATACTATTTTGGTTTTATATAATTTTGTTATATCAAATTTTATCATATACAATTTAGTCATCAGTAATGTAACTTTGTGGGAAAATTTTTAATAAATTTTAAATTTATTATGAGGTCGCCGCGAAACGCGATTTTTTTCACTAGTTATATAATATCACGACACACTCTTTTAGGAAAACATTTTATTCAACTTAAATTTTCTATTATACTATTATATTTAATGTATTATTATTATTATTATTATTATTATTATATCCTTATAAGTACTTCAATTTCACATGTAACTATGTAAGTAATTCACCTCCACGTGCCATAATATTGAGAAATATTTTTTAGTAAGTTTCTTGTATAAATATTAAAGAAAATGATAATTATTGAAAAATATAAAATTTAATGTAAATAAAAAATATTTTTACATTCTAAAATTATTCCTTATGCATTTTCTTTTTTAAAAAACGATATATTAATAATAGCCAAAATAAGACAATCAATTTAAAAATACATCACCAATTCAATTGCTCACATAGTAATCATAAATTTATAACAAAAATATTAAATCTACTATAAAATAACTTATAAATAAAATATATATGATAGAGTATCATGTACCTTACATCGGTGAAAGATATATATATATATATATATATATATATATATATATATGGTATTCATAAGTGGGCGAAAACTACCGCGTTACGAGAAAATAATTATAAATATCTCATTTTTGAGATCTAGACAAATAAATAAGTTTTTTTTATTCCAATTTGGAAATAGAGGTTAAATAAATATTTTCACTAAATATATTAATGAATAACGACATTTCATATATATTTTTAAAGTCATTTCTCATGTGTGTATCAGTCCCTTAAGGTTTGTTTTTGATAATTTTTGCCCTTTTTTAATAATTTATCAGTCCCTTAAATTATTAAGTATTTTTCTTATTTGTTTGATAAATAAAGCCTTGTTTTTTAGAATTGATATTTTAATTGATTTTTCAGAACAAAATATTTAGGAACTTTAATTATCCTGGGATTTGAACTTTCAGCCACCACCATAACTTAGAGAAAATGTGTAGGAGCTCCCTTGATTGAGATTTTAAAATTGTCAAATAAAAAGCAATTATTATGANGAACTTTCAGCCACTACCATAACTTAGAGAAAATGTGTAGGAGCTCCCTTGATTGAGATTTTAAAATTGTCAAATAAAAAGCAATTATTGTGAACATTTTTAATGTATGGATTTGAATTATTGTGGTCAACCTGTGTTTATTAACCGTGGATACGTGGATACTCAGGTGATAGACGGAGTTTTTCGATTCATAATATTTATGTATGAAGTATTGATTTATGTCATCATATATTTCATCTCCATATTTACTCATTCTTCAAACCCATAACATATGCGTTTTTGATATCATGGGAAATGTAGATATAAGACATGGGTACCGGTTATCATTTGGAAGTGGTTTGATGTATGAATTCGGTATCACAAATCCGGTTAGGATGGGATGAGAATGAAATTTCAAGATATCATTATATATGTTTGGTTTAGTTATGAAATAAATTTATTTAATTTAAATTATTATTGAATTAATAGTTAAATAAATTTATTTTATTATATTAAAATATATAAATATTTTTTTATTAGTAATGCTTGATTGTATATATATTATTTTTTGGTTATTAATAATGTTAATTATCAATAATAAAATAATAATAAAAAAATTGATAACTATACCCTCTCATCATATCCACCTCCTCCCTTCGGTATCAAAAACTCATATCTTATGTTTTGGGGTATGGAGTTAAAATTTAAAAAAATTGAAACAAATATTAGGTATGAGTTTTATACATTCTAAACACATACCTCATTCTAAAAATTACTGAACCAAACGACTTTTAAATAAAATAGATTCATTCCAATGAACCAAACCGATGGTACCAGTAATCATACTTGAACCCCACACCTTAACTCGATTTCTTATCCCAACTCATACCCTTCTGTGAATCAAAACACCCATAAATGAGTGGCGATTATTAAGCAAAAAATGTTAAAATAAAAACTATGAATTGTCACAACTCAGATAGTATAATAATTATTATAACATAAAATTATAAATATTTTAAGAGTTCTACAAATATAAAAACATTGCTTAATTTTTTGTGAATTCTATTAGAATTATAATATTTATCATAATAAGTAATATCAAACAATTTAAATAATAAATTTATTAATAATTTATTGAGCAAATTAAAATTTTACAATTTAAACTTGTTAATATCCCATTAAAACACTATCAAAATTATTAATTATTATAAAATTCAATTAAAATTGTAATATATTATTAATATTAAAATCCCTCACTATCAAAGTCAAATTTTAAACTTTTTTTAAAAACAATCAAATTTCGAATCCGTAGGATTTCTTTCTAAATCTTGAATCGTCACATAAAAATATTATTTTTATTCATAACTAAACTAAAAATACACTAGTGAAAATGCAATAATTTAGGTAATTTAAAATTCTATCAAATCCTCCAAAATATTTCAATAATTTATTGATAAATTTGATAATAGTATTCACATGCTTTCATGTAGAATTAAAATTATTAAATTTTCTAATTAAATTCATGACATCATCATCGTAAGACTTTAATAAATTCATAACCCTAAATCGTCCATATATTTATTATACCGATAATATTGACTGATTTTATATTTTCTTGAATTTATAATTATAGAATATATAAAATATAATATCACTAGTTTTCCTGTCATCATTATTTATAGTATAATGTATCAAAATTTTGATTTGATCCCAATAATTATAGTCAATATAAATTATTTAAAAAATATTATAAACTATAAACTAATTAATACATCTAAAAATATTATTATATTATTATATATTAAATAAAAATAAAACAACTATTAAATATATAAAAATAAATATATAAAAGTATTATGAAATTTTAAATAATAAAATATTAAAAAATAAATAATTCGTGTACCGCACGGTAAGTTAATATTAATTTATTATAATCTATATAATACAATGCAGGATTAATAAAATAATAATGAATTACATGTATATAATGTTATATCATATTTTATTGATATTTTATCCCAAGTTTTTCATATTAATATGCATAAAAATTTTATATTATATTTTATTGATATTTTATATGAAGTTTTTCATATTGATATGCATAATTAATATTAACTTACCTTCTGTGCCATGCATAAATCGATTTTTTAGTATTTTAATATTTATTATATAATTTGAACCTATTTTTATATTTATAATAATAATTCAAACTTTATTTAATGTTTTAGGTATATTTTTATGTAATTTTTTATGTACTTTAATTTTATATATATATTTTAATATGATAATGTTTTTGCTTTTAATGTAGAGATGTATTTTAATTATGAGATTAATGTGTGATGTATTTTAATTAGATGATTAAGCGCTTGTTTGGTTAATCATAGGGAGTAATTTCCATGGAAAGTTGTAATTACTAGGTATTAAATTTCTTTATGAAATTTCTTGGAAGTATAAATTCTTGTTTGGTTGATAGGTAGGAAAATGTAATTCATGGGAAGTGTAAATTACCCAGGGGAGGGTGGGTGAGCAACTTTCCATGTTTTGTGGGAAGTTATACTTTCAAGGTATTTCTAGTTACCACACTAATGTTAACCAAACAATTTCATATTTCAAATAATTTATGAGGTATTCCAATATGACATAAATTGGAACTATAATACCCCAAATGACACATTTGGGAAACATGGTCTCAAATAACACTTCAAAACGCAACATCGTGTTTACTATTTTTGTTTTTAAGTACAAAACGCAAGATGATCTTGTGTTTTGGGGGTTTGATTTTATTTTCACTTTAAGGCCACTTTATGTGGTGTTTTAAACTCCTTTAGCATAACTTTATATGGTGTTTCAAGCTTCAAAACACTACATGATGTAGCGTTACCCGTTTACATAACTTTATGTGGTGTTTCAAGATTCAAAACAATACATGATGTAGCGTTACCCGTTAATAAAAAAATAGTCAAATGCTACATTGTGTAGCATTTTGATTACCGCCATAAGTTCTCATATACAATGCTTTCTGATGTTGCCTTATGTGCCAAGTGATGTTGGCTTAGGCCCGAAATCAAAAAAAGGTAACACTTTTTTAGTGTTGCATATGTGGCCCTTGCCACGTCAAAAGACTAGTTAAAAGGAAGACATAGTTTGATCGTTTTGACTACTATAAAATCACACCGAATAAATCTGGACTTTTTAAAAAAAAATTCACACCACTAAAATAGTTAAATATTAACATCTGTACGGTTGTATCATCGAAATTTATTTAAAAAAAATAGAATCAGCATTCGGGTAATACTAATTATTAAATAAATACTAGAAAATATAAATGCAACACTAAATAACCAAATGAAACACTAAACAACCAAATGCAACACTCTTAAGTGGGACCACATGCCACGTCAGCATGGGTCCCACTGCCACATCAGTAGATGTGAGATCCACATGCCACGTCACCACGGGTCCTACTGACACGTTAACAGTTTTACCTTTCCCACCTTGTCGAACTTCACTACGTGTCGACAACATATATAATTTTAAAGTAGTTATATGTGCATTTAAAATGTAAAACAAAAATAATACATGAAAATGTGAGCTGTACCAAATTTAATTAGAGATTAGAATTTATTTACAATTAAGATTCTTTTTCATGTATTCTTTTTTTGATAGTGAATTCAAGATTTTTTTCTATATACTCTATTTTTTAAACGTGAATTCAAGATTCTTTTCTATATATTCTATTTTTTGATATTGAATTCAAATTTTTTTAAAGAATGTTGAATTCAAAAATAAAAAATAATACGAGATAAAATATAAGTAGCGTCATAGATCGGAGTGTTAGTTTATATATCTTGTGCTTTTAGTCAATTCGGTTTTGTGTTTCCTATCAGATTATAAGGGTATGCAAGATGGCTTTGATTTTGAATTATGATCACCATCTTTCTTTTCTCTCTAAATGTTCTTGGTCATCCTCAATTTATTTTGTCCTTTATTTTTATAAATATTACATGAAAATATGAGTTATATCAAACTTAATTCGAGATAAACATCTATTGACAATGAAGATTCTTTTTTCTTCTTTTTTTGACACTGAATTCAATATTCTTTTCTATATACACTTTTTTGTTACAGTGAATTCAATGTTCTTTTCAATATTATCTATTTTTTTGATAGTGAATCTTGAATTTTTCTCAAAAAGTAGTGCTTGTATTGCACATGAATTCTATAAATATGCACATCGAAATCAAATCACAAAGAACATCACAGCTTTACATCACTCAAGTTTTCTTCATAAAATAGGGAAATATTATTAAGGTATGCAAAAGCAGTTTCAATTTTGATCATCATCTTGAATTTCTTGTGGGTTATTCATGTTTATTCGATTTTCTCATTGTTAAACCTCTTATTATATTTTCAACATTGTTTTGGATCTTGGTAGGTGAAGATCATTATTTTAAAGATCATGGAGTGCCGAAGAGATTTGAATGATACATATTACATGTTTCTTGGAAAGAATAGGAATGCCGAGGAGATGTAAGTCATATTTATATGTGCACATGTATGAATTTTGGCATTAGATTGTTTGATTTTATCTTATGTTTTTCTAATTAGCTGTTTAAATTTCTTTGTTAAAATTTTTTTAGGTTGAATCTCTACATTTACAATTATATGAAAAAACGAAACCTTCAGGAAGCTGCAAAAATATTTGCCGAAGAAGCAAATATTGAGATATTAGACTGTAAGTGTCTTTTTGCTCTTTTTCTTTTTGACCATATTCTTATTTTAAGTGAATGAATCATTTGAAAAAATTTGTATCCAATTTTGTGTCTTATCCATTATAATTATATCATTTTTCTAAAATTGTCATTGTTTGTTTTATAGTATTTTGTACCACTTTATTCATGATCAAAGAAATAGAAAAAGGTCAAAATTTTCACTTCTTCTAAAAGTAATAGGAATACCCATTTTAAATTTTTTGACCATTTTTACTAGCGAGATACACATTNTTGATTAAAAAAATAGAAAAAGGTTAAAATTTTCACTTCTTCTAAAAATAATAGGAATACCCATTTTAAATTTTTTGACCATTTTTACTAACGAGATACACATTTCTCTTCTTGGCATCCTATATTTTTTTTTGATTTTTACGGGGAGAAACCATTTTTTTGTAAAAGAAAATATATGAATGCCTATCACCCCTTGATACACATTTCTAGTATGCGGATCAGGGTTGATACACATTCCGCAAAGGCATAGATACACATTCCGCAAAGGCATATCACAGATGCGTATTCCGTTGGTATTTGTAGGTAGAAATTTTAAAATGGGTATTTTTGTTAACTTATCTAGTATTCTTGACCAGGTTCTTACTTTTAAGTAAAAGAGTCATTTTAAAAAAATTGTATCCAATGTCGTCTCTCCTCCATTATAATTATATCATTTCCTTAAATTGTCATTGTTTGTTTTATATACTTTGTACCAATTGTACTCATGATCATAAAAAATAGAAAAAAGTTGAAAATTCCACTTTTTAATAAAGTAATAGGAATAACCATTTTCAATTTTTTTTGACCATTTTTACTAACGAGTGCACGTTTCCCATCTAAGTATCCCATAAATTTTTTTTGTTTTTTAGGAAGAAAACTTTTTAAAATATATATATATATATATATATATATATATATATATATATATATATATATATATATATATATATATATATATATATATT
>QRFB01007414.1:16630-35264 GCA_008931105.1 Oenanthe javanica
TTTTTTTGTCACAGCCACCTACAGATGCCTGTTACTATTCAGCCTCCTCCGCATGCTGTCAGGGTATGGTTATTACAGCACTGAACATCATAACTGCAGAACTGAATGATGACTTAGAAATTTAACTTTTTTCGCAGGCTCCTCGGTCCGTTCTACTCGAGCCAACTTATCCAGCGGGAGAGTATTCCGCATATCCACCCATAGCACCTAATGCTGGTATGTCTGATTCTTTTAAATATAGTTTCAGATTGAAAATGTCATGTTAAAATTGTTTTGGCAAGATCTATTCCGTTGATCTTAATCTTATTTTAGCTGGTTAATAGTATTATCGTATTAAGAGTTTCCTTGAAAATTCAGAGCTAGGGGTGTATAATCAATATGTGGTCTCGGTCAATGTAATAATGGAGTGTGAGCTAGCTGATGAGCAAACCATAGCCTCAATTAAGTTCATAAATAAATTTATTTAAAAACTCTCAGAGAAAGGAAATTCAGGATGTGGAGGTTAATCGGCAAAGATCTAATTACAAGATATATCTATTACATGGCAAGCTAAGTGAAACATAGAGAGACTTAAAACAATTAACATTTTTGGAAGAATATATTTCATGAAAAAGTGTATTGAGAGCTAGCTCACAATTTCAACCTATGTCGCGCATTGCGTGTAAGCTATAATTTTCGCACTGGTACCCAATGCACTTTCCCTTCTTAAATTTTTAATTATGCTTACATTGCGCATTGCGCGACTTAGATAGATAGATATTTGGAAAAAAATGTGCACGACACGAAGCCAGGAAAACAGTTGGAGCTCAGTATACTATTCTGCAAGGTGTCTCATGCTTAGTTCTCTAACTTCTCAATGATATAGCTGGCTCAATTATGCTATTCTCATATTTATAGTAATGATAAGAAGAAGAAACAAAAAACACTATCCAATAATGTTACTACTAAATTTTTCGTCAATTGTAGTGGAAGCCAAGTTACTGAAAATGCAGTTACATATAAACTTAATATGGAAATGAATACTGTCTTAAACTTCAACCTGTACAATATGTATCAAGATCCATGATTTTTATATCGTTAGTATTTTGTCTATGTAAGAGATTACAGATACGATTCTCTTTTGTAGGAATGTCTCTGGGAAATTATTACCCTGAGTTATCCTACAACTAGATTACTTTCTTCATCCATAGACTATGTTATGCACATTGAACAGGGCATGATGAATTGCTAATATTTCATGTGGTTCTTGGGATTGATCTAAAAAAAGAAAGATCTAAAAGATGAATTATTCTTGTCATAAAATTTATCAGGAAATCAATTTGCTCTACACATATTGTTCTTATATATTGTGCTAGATAACTTATTCTCTCTAGATGGCCTCGTAAAACCTATAAGAAATTTCTACATTATGTTACGGCTTATAACAACAGAATGAAGAAGATTGTAATGATTATATATGTTCCGGCATACTCCTTCAATAATCAGCATATTTGAATGAGTAATAATTTGCTGGCTAATTACTTTTGAGCAAGACACACTCTCAAATATTCTGGTTTAAATTTATATACTTTTCAGGTGAAGACTATTGGAATAACCAGGTGTCATTGACAGGAGTCGGAGTAAGCACTCCAGATGTAAGTGACCTAAATATTTTAGGGTATCTAACAAGTTTCATATTGAGCTACAACATATTGTGTTATCAGCTAACAACTCTGTATTTCTTTCCAGGGACGGGGCCCTAATTCGTTAGGGACTCATCTACCAGCTGCATATCTTGAGTTAATGCAGCGAGAAGTAGAAAGGCTAACGCAGCATTCAAACCCTGCTAACAGATCTTGATTCCATAAATTTACCATTATGTAGTCTTTGAGATTTTCGTTTGTTTATGACCTTTGTCTTGCATTTCTTTCGTACTATTTTGGTGGAAACTATTTGTGACGTGGATATCCATGTTTGCAACTTTATTTGGCTTTAATTTTCATAACTGGATGCTTCTGAATCATGAAAAATAATTCTACCTTTGAGAGTTGTGTTCATACTTTAATTATATAAAAAAATAATTCTAAATAATAAAAAGAAGTCAACTTTAACGGTTTTTAGTCAAATTTAACATAATGGTTAAAATGAAAAATAAATAGGGAAAATTAAATATTAGGTCACTGAATTATTCATGTTTTATTGTCTAGGTCCCTAAACAAAAGATTCCATATTTCNATAATTCTAAATAATAAAAAGAAGTCAACTTTAACGGTTTTTAGTCAAATTTAACATAATGGTTAAAATGAAAAATAAATAGGGAAAATTAAATATTAGGTCACTGAATTATTCATGTTTTATTGTCTAGGTACCTGAACAAAAGATTCCATATTTCAGGTCTCTCAACTATTTTATTTTCTGGTTCAAATCCCTCCGTTAAAAGAATTTTAACGGACGTTAGAATCTTGATGACATGTCATTGATGTGACATAAAAATTTCCTGTTTAAGTCCCTGAACTTTTCCATTTCATGTTTAGGTCTTTAAACATAAAAATTTTAAAAATAATTGAATATTTATAAATTTTAAACATAAAAATCTGAACATAAATTTTTTTATGTTTATCGTTTATTTTAAACATAAAATTTTAAAACCATACACAACTCAAAACATCTAAATTTACGGTTCTCAAGCCACTTTTAATGACAATTATAAAGCCACTTTTAATGACAATTACAATTAGTATGTCAAAATGTATCAGGGTAAGCTTCTTCTTGGTGTAGCTCTAGTTTTGAGATTTTGTGGATATCCATTTACTCGTATATCAGATCATTTTACTTTTATCGTGTTTATATTATGTTCCATCGAATACGAGTCAAATATAATTCACTAACATTAAATATTATTTTTTATTTGAACTATATAAATAACCATTTAATCTAAGAATAAAACAAATATTAACATCATTTTTTTATGTTTATCATTTATTTTTAAAATAAACATGATTATCGTTTAAATTTAAAAATATTCAATTATTTAAAAAAAATTATGTTTAAGGACCTAAACCGGGAAATGGAAAAGTCCAAGGACCTAAACCAGAAATTTTTATGTCACATCAGTGACACATCATCAAGATTTTAACGCTCCCGTTACAATCTTTTTAACGAAAAGATTTGAACCAAAAAATAAAATAGTTGAGCAACCTAAAATACATAATCTTTTATTCAGGGACTTAGACAATAAAACACGAATAATTCAGAAACCTATTATTTAATTTTCCCAAATAAATATAACATTGGTACGTATAATTAAAAAATATTTAGTTGAGTGGTAGATTTCTAAAAAGACCAATAGTTGAGTGGCAAAAAAATCTATTTTCCCAAATAAATATGATAATAGCATATTGGCCAGCAAGGTTGACTCAGTTGGTTAAAGAAAGGAAGCCAGAGACTCACGTGGTTTGGGTCAGTTGGTTAAAGAGAGGAAGCCAGAGACTCACGTGGTTTGGGTTTACCCGGTGCGCACCCAAAAAGGGTAACAGTTGCGGGTTCTCACAGTAAAAAAAATGATAATAGCACGATTACATAATTACACAAAAGAGAAAAAACCCATTACTACACGTATATAATACACATAATTGAAATTAACTTTCATTCAATATTAAAAAAACATGAGAAAACATGCTAATTATATTTACTTTACATGCCCAAAACATGCCTATGATTTTGTTACAGTATTTTTCTTAGTATCCTTTGCCAGCAAAAAACTAACATATTCTATATGCCCAGAACATATTCATGAGTTTGTTACATTGCTATTCGAAGTACTATCCATTGCCAACAAACACTTGCATTGGGATCACAGGATTGCTCACATAAGCGTGCTAAAAAATCATTAAAGCTGTTTAATTGATGATTCATTGGGAGTGCTCTGCTACACAAGGAGGTGATAAGAACCAAAACTCTTCCAGTAAAATTCGCAAAGGATTCATGCATGCTTGAAGAGTTTCATGCTAAGCCAATGGAAATAAACCGCAACAATAATGATAGGAAGTGTCAAAGGAACCAAGAAGCAGTAATATCTGCCATTAATTAGAAACAAAAGGTATAACTCAGAAGAGAGAGGGAAGTAGAAGACAATGGCATTGCATGAAAGTCATTGAATATATGAGATAATTATACCGCGAGATTTCAAAGGGCTGAGCTGCAATTCATTTCTAATAAAACAAAATATAACTGAACACTGTAACAAGTACCATGTCACGAACTATTAAACGAAAATTAAATCTTGATAAATGTAGTCCTCAATACAATCTATTTCATCAACTTCTTTGACAGCAACTGATATATTCTATTAAAAGGTGGATAAAGTCTAAGGTTGAAATAGATAGATGACCTTTTGACCACCAGCAAATGAAGATCATATATAGCAGGGTGAACTTTAAAAGCAACATTTATTTCAGTCTTCTTTTTTTATCAGAGATGTGATCAGATTCTGCTAAAGCAAAAATAAAGTATCACGTATAACCCAGTTGAAAAACTAGAGAAGTAGTTGTGCTGAGATAAGATAAAACAACACAATTAGAAGAATGCACTACTTCTGTGTGGCTACGAAAGGACCACTCCTATACTGGTATATTTCAATTGGCAATAAGTTTGATTTTAGATGCAAAACAATTAAATAAAATGTTGATTGTTGAAGGAATAAAATAGCACGTACCTGTCACTTTGAATGGCTGCTACAATATGATTTTCAGATGGTGGAAGTAACTTAGATATAATTGCAGCATAGAGGAACCCAAAAAAAATCATAGAGCCAACTAAAACCAAGATCAACCCTTGCACTCTTGAGGCATGAATATGTAAAATAGATAAGACTTTCATTGAAGCACGTGACACAGCCAAATAGTACTGCTTGAGCATAAGCAACTAGCAAAACCAGCTTTGTGCACCTCTTACAAACAAGCCAACTGTGAAGTAGCAGGGACAAAACAAATAATTTTTAAGCTCTCTGCATAAGAACAATAAATGTTTTAGTAACACAAAAATTGAAAGCAAAGCAGCCGTTTGCTCTGAACTTAAAGCAATCCAAGATTACAACTCTTCGAATACCCTATTGGCCACTGGGGAAAATTAGCTAAATAAAAGACATGCACTCTTGCATTGTCCCATTGCTTGGTGTTTGTAGACCACAATCTAGGACTAAGAAGTAAAGAGTTTCGTGCCTCAGTAGAAGGTTTTCAGCTTATACTGATCAAAGGTTGAAAAGAAGGCAATGATGTAAAGATTCTCTGAACAAAGTAACAAACTTCTCTATGACATGGATAATTTTGACCAAACACATTTCTTTCCTGTTAACAGATAGATGTCTATTAATTCTTTTCAAAATAGGTTATCTTTACTCCATAACTTAGGTGTAGGTTACTCGTCTTAATAGCTATGCTGAAGTGGTAATTCTTATATTCTCTTATCTATTAAGTATATAGTCGCTTACACTTCTTACCCACTCATACATTTCTTCTCTTCACATTCAACATGTTTGTATTTTTATCTAGAAACTGAAGCTAAACATTGGCATTGTATATCACTGTCTTTATTGACATGGTTGGTTAGCCTGATCATTATCATTTATATAAATTTCTTCCATTTGTTTCTGCTTGGTTTACTCACTCTTTTGGCACATTATACTCTAAGTTGCATCTACACAAATTTATAACATAAAGAACTGAAAAAAGAAAAAACTAGACACATAGACCAAAATGCAACACAAGAATTGGACAATGAAATTTGTTAGACATGTATTGTGGGTAATAACAACTAGCATCTACAGCATCACTTATAAAAAAAACTGTTCAGGTAATTTAGATAAGTACACTAATATTATTGTCGAGACTTCTGCAGATATCAAGTGTTCCTTGCACAACACCATGAAAACTATAAAAATCAAAAGTTAGGTTCATCAGCCAAGATTTCACAAAGTTGAAATTTTTTTAGGCTCAACACCTAACAGGGCAAAGGGGGTTTCTTCATCGTTATCAACTTCCACAATACAGTTAATTTTATGGTACAGGCTTAAAACCAACATTCCCATCGACACCATAGTAAGATCATTAATAACAGCTGCACAAGGCATTCTAATCTTACTACCTCAAAACAGCAATATTTTACGACTGCACAGTAAATCATGAGCCATCGAGAAGACACAATCTTAGTCTAGCCTTAATTTATACCCAAGGGCAACAAAGTATATCAATGGAAGCGAATTAGTCCTCTTTGAGTTCGAAAAAAAACAAGAATTCACATATCTTACAAGATTTAAAAATTGCTATGATGAAATGAGGCTAAAGCATATAATATTTATGTATGATTTTAACCCTTTTAAGTTTTAACATATATTCTAGCAACTGATTATAACCATATGAATATAGTTTTTGCTCAATCATTAGTATCAAACAACAGGTGCTGAAACATACACATACATACATATATGTACAGTAATCTTACCTAAATGTAGCAGTAGATTTGGAGCGGCTGTCAGCAGAAAGGAAGCAAAACTGCAAAATATTTTCGAAGGTAGGGTAGGCAGACCCGACCCGAATTTAACTCAAAATATGAATTTGTTGTGTTTCTGGTTTGGGTACCCGAAATGACTGAAAATTATATATTTATTATATAAATATTTACATATTTTATAATTTATATATTAATTTATTATAAAATATTTTTTATAATTCATATTTATTAATTTACCAGAGATAAGAGATAAATTCTTAACAATTGGGCTATCTAATGGCGCTGATTCAGATTTTTTAAATATCTCTGTTCTTTAAAATTCTTTTCTAGTTTCTGGATCTTCTTTATCTTCATTTATTATTTTACTATTTGCTATGTAATTTTGTTTAAGATATTTTGCTGTCAAAAAAATATTTGCATATTTCGTACAACATATGAATTTTAAGAAATTAGTGTACACTTTTTAAACCTGAGTAGTGATGTTTAGTGTGGTTGATTGATGGAAATTGGATTTTAAAGATAGCGATGTTAAATTATTTTGATTTTTGTGTTGAACGGTGTAGTTCGAAGTATTCTATTCATTAATTTTTCATATTAGCCAGGGGTAAAATTAATTTCCGACACTAACATCCAAAAATCAGCCTGGGCTTCAGTCTCTCTAGCCCCTCTCCTGGTTCGGGCATTGGTGGTTTATATATTCTCTATGTGAGTCTTATGAGTTGCTTGTTTATATACTGTTCATTTAAATGAGAGCGTGATTGTGGCAAAAAAAAAAATGAGAGCGTGATAACAATGTTGTGGCACAACAGCCATTTATCTGCTGTTGTGAGGGGATATATAGTTTGCAGAAGGATATAGTTTATCTTCCTGAAACATTCCTTCTGGCAGATTTTGTATTGTTCAAATGGCCTCTAGTTCCTCCTTCCACTAACTATATCCAGCTGAATATATGGTAATTCTACGACGACATGTTCTCTGGGAGCTGCGTTCCCTCCTGTTTAGTTCTCGAGATCAATTTCTACAATAGTAAACCCATATCTTCCTTTCGCAAATTATGTCTCCTGATTAGTTCTGAAGATCGATTTCTGCAAAAGTTAACCCACATCTTCTCTTGAATTGTGACCCCCCTACTTGACCGATAAAGCCTCTGGGTTATACATAGAGCAGAGTGTTTGTCTCTTAACTGATTGAATAAATAAAACTCTCGAATATGAAATCACAAGGACTGAATGCACAGTTTCTGGAATCTATGATGGCATCACAGACATTTTGGTGGGAAAGCCTCTTCTCTTCTTCTTCTCTTCGAAAATTCCTGGGATGGCCTACTTCTAATTTCAAGAGACTTCACAGTTAGACAAGGTTGAATGTCTTGTAAGTAGTCCAGAGTTTGCAAAAATTCCTAACATTTTGTCTTTCTCTTTCTTGATAAGTAGTTATTAACTGATATTTAGTTGTTAAACTTATCAATCGACACTTCTTTGCATCCATCGATAGATATGATATCCATCGATTAATACTTAACTTATTAGTTGGTAAATCCATCGATGTCTCTTCTATCTATTGACATATCTTCATCCATCGAATCTTTATTGTAGTATCCATTGATCCTTTATCCATCGACCTATCCTTTAATTGTATTAATTTTTATGTTCAAATATCTATACTTTGACAACCAATTCTTCACGTTTGTTGATGGACAAATATATATTGAAACAATGATAACCATTGACTCTATTAGGATTATCCATCGATCAATTACATATTGTTAGGAATATATAAGTCATGATGATAACTTAGCCTTAGAATCATAGAAATTATACTTGTTTTAACTGATCAATTGATATGCACTTATAAATATCAGTTGATTAGGAAATCATATATCAGTTGAAGTGTCTGTGGTGATCAACTGATAATATGATATATATTCAAATGAAACATTGTTGTACTTAGTCTTTGTCAATCGATAAGGCTAGATCAATTGATGACTCTCTACTCATCAATTGATATAGTAGTCGATTGATATAGGTCATCAACTGATGTATGTTTTAGACTGTTAAAACTGTAAATATTCTGAAGACAGGAAAAACATGCAAGTGAAGGATATTCAATTGATATTGAAGAATCAATGGATATGGGATCAATTGATATCAAGCCAAGTCAAATATTAAAGACCATCAACTGATGTGATAACTCATCTACTCTTATCAATCGATAGAAATCAAAATCGATCAAAGAATGACATCAGTTGAAGGATGCAAGGAGGAATCAATTGATATGTTTAACAACATATTATCAATTGATAGGGAAAGCACAAAGGACAAAATGTCAGGAATCTTGCCTATGGAACACAGTCAACCCTAACTGTGAAGACTCGGTTGAAGTTGTCTTTTCTAAATTGAAGAACTTGCTCAAAATAGTTCAAGACAAATAGGAAAGATAGTTATAGCAATATTCTCATAATAGATACTTTTGTTTTATTCTATTCTCGAAACTGTAAACACTCTTGTGATATATAAACAAGAGTGGAAGCATAAATAGAAGTAACCAAGATAAAATACATTTGAGAATCAACTGTTCAAGTTTTCAAGTACTTGTAAGATCAGTTGATTCATTTCTATCCTTGTAAAAGCAGCTGGGACATAGAACGAGCAAATGAATTCATCGGTGGATTAAACAACCCATCAGTAATTTTTATATCTTTGTTCAAGTTTCGTTTTTATGTTTTCAATTTCTATATCAAGTTCATTACACAATACTTCTCAAACACTTAAATAGTGAAGAACAAATATAAAACTTTGAAAGTAAGTAAAAAGTTTTAATATTTGTATTCAACCCTCATTCTACAAATATTGACATTGTTTGAATGACAACAAACAATTAAATGGATAAAACTTTGACAATTTACTACAGATATAAAGGTACATATCTCATTTATTAATTAGAGAATAATATCAATTGATAATAGGTTTCCTAATAAATGGATATGTATAGAACACATATTCATTGATCAGTTACATAGATTTAAATAGAATTATGATTTTAAGTGTTATGCCATCCTTATCTGTTCTCCTTCTTTTGATGCCATCAACTTTTTGACAGTTTTCTCAATTGTGTAAGACTCCACCATTTCATCCCAATGTGCCCAATCCTTCACAACTACACCAATTTTCAGAACCTTGGTAACTAAAAAGGCATTATGAGGCTGGTCAGAATGCATAGGCCATGTTGCGATAGGCACCCCCATACTCATACTCTCCATGCACGAATTCCATCCACAATGACTCATAAATCCTCCTGTGGATGCATGAGCCAGAATCTCCAACTGAGGTGCCCAATCTCTCAATATAATCCCCTGTCCTTTTAGTTGTATTCTTTCTTCATAGCCTTCTGGCAATTGACATTCTCTCGTATCTCCCAAAAATATATCTCCTTTATCAGCATCTCGCAATTACCAAATGAATTTCTGGCCACTGTCTTCTAGGCCAACTGCGATGACATGGATTTGTTCATTGGTTAAACTAGTAGTTGTTCCAAAAGAAACATAAATTACAGTATTAGGGGCTTGCTTGTCTAGCCAGTGCAAGTAGTTGTACTGCTGCTTTGTTGAATTTTTGCACAACTCAACTGGATTGAACGGTCCAATAGCCCATTGTTTAGCATCCATTTTGGCAAGTACATCAAGAAACGGAGCTTCAATTGCTCTACATGTATTGAAAAGTGAACCTGAGCTGTATTTGCGGTACTCCCTCTGGCTCATAACAAGTTCCATCATTTCTGAGGTCATGGTATTCGCAGTTCCTCCAGAAGGCATTTGTTTTTCAATATCCTCATCCATCCTAAGAGGCTTTCCCACCATCTCCCAGTAGTAAGAGGAGATACAGAACGTCGAGACAGACTGAAAAGAGTAGGCCTCCCCATTTGGTAATGAAGCCACATCTTGAATAACCGAAGGAAATACAGAGTCATAAATCACAACAAGCCTTTTGGCNGGAAAGAAATACAGAGTCATAAATCATAAAGAGTAGGCCTTCCCATTTGGTATCGAATTCAGATTTTTGAATATCTTTGGATTTTAAGATTTTTCTTGGTTCCTTGATCTTCTTTATTTATTTTTATTATATTACTATTTGTTATGGAATTTTGTTTAGGATATTTTGTTGTCAAAAATATATTTGCATAATCCTGGAAAAAAAAATGTATAGTGCATATTATACATTTCAAACAACATATGAATTTTAAGAGATTAGGTGTACACTCTTTAGACCTGAGTAGTGATGTCTAGTGTGGTTGATTGATGGAAATTGGATTTTAAAGACAGTGAGGTTAAATTATTTTGATATTTGTGTTGAACGGTGTAGTTCGAAGTATTCTATTCATTAATTTTTCATATTAGCCAGGGGTAAAATTATTTTTCGACACTAACATCCAAAAATCAGTCTGGGCTTCAGTCTCTCTAGCCCCTCTCCTGGTTCGGGCACTGGTGGTTTATATATTCTCTATGTGAGTCTTATGAGTTGCTTGTTTATATACTGTTCATTTAAATGAGAGCGTGATTGTGGCAAAAAAAAATGAGAGCGTGATAACAATGTTTTGTGGCACAACAGCCATTTATCTGCTGTTGTGAGAGGATATATAGTTTGCAGAAGGATATAGTTTATCTTCCTGAAACATTCCTTCTGGCAGATTTTGTATTGTTCAAATGGCCTCTAGTTCCTCCTGCCACTAACTATATCCAGCTGAATATATGGTAATTCTACGACGACATGTTCTCTGGGAGCTGCGTTCCCTCCTGTTTAGTTCTCGAGATCAATTTCTACGATAGTAAACCCATATCTTCCTTACGCAAATTATGTCTCCTGATTAGTTCTGAAGATCGATTTCTGCAATAGTTAACCCACATCTTCTCTCGAATTGTGACCCCCTACTTGACCGATAAAGCCTCTGGGTTATACATAGAGCAGAGTGTTTGTCTCTTAACTGATTGAATAAATAAAACTCTCGAATATGAAATCACAAGGACTGAATGTACTGGAATCTATGATGGCATCACAGACATTTTGGTGGGAAAGTCTCTTCTCTTCTTCTTCTCTTCGAAAATTCCTGGGATGGCCTACTTCTAATTTCAAGAGACTTCACAGTTAGACAAGGTTCAATGTCTTGTAAGTAGTCCAGAGTTTGGAAAAATTCCTAACATTTTGTCTTTCTCTTTCTTGATAAGTAGTTATTAACTGATATTTAGCTGTTAAACTTATCAATCGACACTTCTTTGCATCCATCGATAGATATGATATCCATCGATTAATACTTAACTTATTAGTTGGTAAATCCATCGATGTCTCTTCTATCTATTGACATATCTTCATCCATCGAATCTTTATTGTAGTATCCATTGATCATTTATCCATCGACCTATCCTTTAATTATATTAATTTTTATGTTCAAATATCTATACTTTGACAACCAATTCTTCACGTTTGTTGATGAACAAATATCTATTGAAACAATGATAACCATTGACTCTGTTAGGATTATCCATCGATCAATTACATACTATTAGGAATATATAAGTCATGATGATAACTTAGCTTTAGAATTTCTCTAACTTCTAGTTTCCGAACCCCGTTTTACAAGCCTAGTTATCCAGCCACAATATCAATTACAACTCAATAAACAAGTGAATTAATACAACTCAAACTATGAACTCCTCACGTGTGTGTGTGTATATATATATATATATAATACTAAGCTCGAATAAATATATCTATGAAAGTGTTGAGTTAAAATCTGTGTGTATAGATGTAGCAAATCAGTTTGTTCTTCACTCGGTTAAGAAGAAAAATTATACACACGAGTATATATATGTGTGAACAATGAACATTCGAATTAACAAAGTCATATTAACGTTTGAAAATCAACATTCATGATGTTAGTTAAGGTAATTCAAATATCAGTCATTCAAAACTATAGATTTTATATTCCTAATTGCTGTGGCACGTAAAATACTGAAAGGAAAGGTTTTTTCGTGTTGTCAAAGAGTTGAACAATGAAAATAGACGGCGAGTGCCTGACCCGAATTGATCGGAAAGGCGTAGTCGATGGACAACAGGTGAATATTCATGTGCGGGTACATGTGAAGAAATGATGAAAAGGGCTATATTTGCCAGAGAATTGGGAGTTCCTATCGTAATGCATGATTACTTAACAGGGGGATTCACTGCAAATACTAGCTTAGCCCATTATTGCCGAGATAATGGCCTACTTCTTCACATCCACCGCGCAATGCATGCAGTTATTGATAGACAGAAGAANAGGAGGTTTGAAGATAATAAAAACGTTTAGAACAAACCTTAATATAAGTTTAAATAATGGATAAATCTTAGCATACATACAAAGTCACTACTAATTCACTATCTAATTTTTAGGATCCTTAATTTTAGAAACCACTTCCTCTTTTTACTTTTTTTTTATTAATTTTTAATATCAACCAATTTAATATGTATATACTAACACTTTGACCTATACCTGTTTCTTCTTATAATCCACCCACGTCTTCTTGGCATGCTATTTTATACCTCGATTGTTTCATTAATACTGAATCAATAAAATATAATTTATTTATTATATATATACACTATGTAACTTCTTCTATATTGTTTCATTTTGGCAGTTAAAATATTAATTTTGCTACCTGTGTGTATGATTCTGTGGTGTTTATCAAGTATTGGGATATGACCTAAGCATTAGTGAAATGTTCCCTTTTCTCTTCTTCTATATTGTTTCATTTTTATTAAATCACATCGTATCTATAATATGTAAACAATCATAGTAAAATGTATATAGATGTAGAAGGAATGAAATTGTAAATAATGGATGTCTTGTTGGCTAGAGGCTAAGCCCAAAATTGTAAATAATATTTACAGAGGATGAAATTCCCGGAGATAAAATAACTTGAAAGTATTGTTTATTGTCGTTGGTTAAGGTGCATAGATGAAGATTATGTTTAAAGGTTTAAACCAGTGTTATAAAAAGCGGAAATCAAAATTAGACGATGAATGCACGAAACATGAATTAATTGGATAAATCAGACATTAATCGGAACGATTAATTGAATAATCGGAAATTTAATACCGAATAGGATTAATCGTGATTAATCACCGATTTTTAGAACAATGCTTCAAACTGATATACTTTTTTGTTTTCTTTTCTTTTCCTTAAAATTAAAAATAATTGATATATAAAATTGATAATGATAGAAAAAATAGGAAGTGGGTTCTAAAATTAAAGATCCTAAAAATTAGGTAGTGAGTGTGACTTTGTATTTATGCTAAGATTTATCCTTAAATAATATTGATAAGAGTTGGTTAGAGATAAGGTTCGAATAAAATCCAACTCCTATATATAAATTACGAAACCAAGTTTGAATAGGAAAATATGTTTGGATAAATATAATTTGAGCTTTAATATAATACTAGCTTATAACCCGTGCAACGCACAGGCGGGATTAATAAATTATAAATTAATTGTTTTATATGATTTAAATATATAATTTAATTTTTTTATTATATCGGCTATGATAATATAATACATAATAAAAATTACTTATAGATAAAATAATAATATTATTTTAATATTCATGAGATTTAATTATTAAATTTTAATATTCATGAGATTTAATTAATAAGTTGTAATTTCAAGTAGAAGTGAAGTGAGATATGTTATTAGATTGTTGTACAAATAATGATTCACCGATGATAGAGTTATATGTAATATATATGTTTTAAAATTAAATTATAATTATATCATAATTACATAAAAAAAAGTATAAAAAGAAAACTTACTGATGATAAAAAGAGTTGTATAAAAAGAGGACTTACCGGACGGACGACCAACTGGCCAAACTTTTTATTTTTCTTTAAATTTAATTAGGAAATTTTTATTAATAAAAAGAGTTACAAATATATTAGAAATATTTTAATTAAAATTTAAATAAAAGAGTATATTTTAATGTAGGTAAAATATAATATAATTTTAATATTCAAAAATTTTAATTATAAAATTTTAATTTTAAATAAATTAATGTGTTTGAGCGATGAGGAAAATTGAAACATGTTAGTAGATTGTGAGTACAACTATATATTCTAATTAAAAGAGAAGTTTGTTTAAAATAATATAATATAAAAATATAGATAATATAGATATAACATAGTGATAAAATTTAATTAATGTTAATAAAATAATAATATTATTATAATATTTATAAAATTTAATATTCATATAATATAATATAAATATAATATAATATTATTCTATCCGTGATGAGTTGTATAAAAGGAGGACTAACGTGGGTTAGAGTTGTATATAGAGTGTTGATGTCGATTTTCTAATTTGAACATACGGGTATTGATAGGAACGTGTTGTTCTAGTTTGAACAAAAATTTTCTAATTTGAGTAGAACTTGTGTTTTGATAAATAATTTGTGTTATGCGATTAAAACAGAGAAATAGATGGAAACTAAAAAAATGCATATTGTTTATCATAAACTTTAATGATATATTAAATAAAAAATTATAGGATAAAGTTTAATGACATATTAAATAAAAATTATAGGATAAGTATGATTCGTAAAAAAAGTTTATAGAATATAATTTAAATATAATATAATATTATCATATCTTATTATCCTATTGTGTATAAAAGGAGGATTACTGGGGTTAGAGTTGTATGTATGATTATATTCTTTTAAAATTATATTTTAGGGTTAGAGTTGTATGTATGATTATATTATTTTAAAATTATATTTTATTAAAATTAAATGGTGAAGATTGTTTCTATGGTTCAATTAAAATTGGACGGGCAAGATACGTTGCACGGATGAAGTTTTTTAGTTTTTAAATATTTTTATTTTAATATTTTTTAATGATTTGAATTTATTTGTATTTGTATAATAATAATTTAAATTTTATTTAATATTATATGTATATGTTTTTATATAATTTATTTGTATTTATATTTTAATAGGATAATTTTTGTTTGTTTTGTATAGAGATGTATTTTACTTAGGAGATTAATGTGANTAGAGATGTATTTTAGTTAGGAGATTAATGTGAGATATTTTAGTTAGAAGATTAACATGAGATTGTATTTTAGTTATAAGATTAATATTTTAAAATTAGGCTCAATAATTAATCAACTATCTTTTGATAAATAATTTGTGTTATGCGATTAAAACGGAGAAATTGATGAAAACTAAAAAAATGCATATTGTTTATTATAAACTTTAATGATATATTAAATAAAAATTATAGGATAAGTATAATTCGTAAAATAAAAAATATAGAATATAATTTAAATATAATATAATATTATCTTTTGGTGATGAGTTGTATAAAAGGAGGACTACTTATGTTAGAGTTGTATGTATGATTATATTCTTTTTAAAATTAGATTTTATTAAAATTCAACGGTTGAAATTGTTTATTTGGTTCACTTAAAATTGAACGGTCGAGATCTTTTCTATGGTTCACCCAGTACCATACCGACCGACGACCAAAACTTTTAATGTTTCGGTTTTAATAATATAGTATAGATAGTATAGATATACACACACATATTAGATAAGTTCGAACATGTAAAGATCCTAATTAAACTCCTTGAAATTTGGAATTCCATATATATCTAGGTTCTGCGCTCTCAGTAATAACTTGCTGTTACAACATGTTTTCCTGTTATTAACGGGTTGTCAGTGCAAACCAGATTAGCCTAGATACAAGCAGCTAGTTATTTAATATCATTTACAAGTTGTCAATGCAAACCAGATTAGCCTAGATACAAGCAGCTAGTTATTTAATATCATTTTCAAGTTATTAGCTTGTTTGCAGTGATCATCAAAATTCAAAAGACTTTCGATTACTATAATTTAATGATAAATTTGATAATAGTATTCACATATCTTGATGTAGAATTAAAATTATTAATTTCTTGAAGGCATCATCATAACATCTTAATGAATTTTCCTTTCATTTTTTATAGGTAATTTCGATTTTTAGAACATATGTTTAGGTGATTAGATTGTATAATAAAAGTTATTATTTTAAAAGAACAATTCTGAATTAAAGTATCGATTACATATTTTAATTTGAAAAAAGAAAAGTTTAAAATTAATAAATTTTACTATGAAATTAAAGCACATAAATATGTGTGTCAAAAGTTTAAATGACTTATAAAAAATGGAGGAAATCGACAACCCTTCTAAAATTTATAGGATATATATGATATAGAATCTATTTGATTCGAATAATTATAGTCGATATAAGTTATTTAAACAATAGTATAAACTATAAGCTAACTAATATATATATAAATATTATTATATTTTTATAAATTAAATAAAAATAAAACACTTTCAATATATACAAGAAGTATTATTCAATTGGCTATCCCAATTTTTTGTTTTACTTTAAAAAAATATTTTGAAATTTCAAAAAATATATAATCGGGTGTGATATGCATTTCTGAAATGCGTAAGGTGATATCTTAACTTTTTTTCATTTTTTTATTTGATACTCATTTATAAAATGTGTATTAAATTTAACCACTTGCCAAGTGCCTATACAATGATATTTAAATATAAAAAAGATTCATAGAAGATAGTATATAACTATACATGGGCCCCGTTTGACGCAGCTTATAAGTTGAAAAAGTTGGTATATATGTATTTTTTTTGAAAATAAGTAACTTAATTTCAAATTTGGAAATAAGATTTGGTCTTAAATTTCTAAAATAAATATTAATTTTCAAAACAAAATATGAAAATACTTAAAAAAATAATAATTTGTTACTTATAAGCTAAGCCAAACACTCCACGGATATACGAGGCTTAATTGAACTGATTCATACTTGTCATCTATCAATTAAATATGGGCAAAGGAATTGGTTATTGGTACTGCCAGTTCTGATTGGAATTTGGAAATCCACAAATGATATATTGATTAACCTAGCATGATTGGCGGTGGTGGTGATGATGATTTGTTTGTGCATGACACGCTCAGGTTATTTCTGTTTTCATATATTATCATCACCCTTTAATTATTATTAACTGATATAATTATATTATACAGAAAACAGGTTAGTTATACAATCACACAGCTAAGTGGACTAGGCAACATATATATATATAAATATATATAACTAACCTGTTTTCTGTATAATATGATAATGTCTTCTGTTTTAGAAAAATGGACCCAAATATAACAAAATGGCCCCAAATATCACATACGCCCTTTTAGTCACAAAGAAACGGCACTTTTATCGGCGTTTTCTAAATTAAAACGGTAATCACTTTTCTATAACTCAGCTAGAGCCTATTGTTTATTCTCTCATGACTGTCATGTGCGATTTAGAGTCTACATGTGATAAATTCAATTAGGATTTTATATTTCAACATATATAGGTGTATGTATATACATATATCCTAATATTTGTTAAAGTTATGGTAATTTTGTAGTGTATGAAGATGGAAATTTTTGTGTAAAATAGTTGAATTAAAAGTAGAAAACTGGAGTTTGAAATTAAAAAGACGGAGCATCAAGATTTTTTTTTATGGAAATGGTAATAAGGGTTTCTGGACATAAAAGCTGGATAGCAATGACACAGATAGATTTAAAAAAAAGAAGCCTACTAGGGAGGCCTGTGTGGCTGTGTATATCAAGAAAAAAGCAATTTATATTAACAAGCTTTTAGATTGCGTGTTTACTAAAAAAACGCTTTTTAAGATTGCGTTTCCCAGAAACACTCTTTTAAAATGTGTTAGTATCTTTTTTTTTCCAGACAAATACTACAGCAAACTAGCACCAATGTGATAAAACGTCACACTTCATATTGCGTTTGGTAAAATTGCTTTTTCAAGTCACGTTGCTTTGTGACTAAAAGGGCCACTTTTTAAATTTGTGATATTTTGGGCATTTTTTCTTTAAATTGTGACTAAAAGGGCCAAAACCCTCTGTTTTAAACATATNCCAGACAAATACTACAGCAAACTAGCACCAATGTGATAAAACGTCACACTTCATATTGCGTTTGGTAAAATTGCTTTTTCAAGTCACGTTGCTTTGTGACTAAAAGGGCCACTTTTTAAATTTGTGATATTTTG
>QRFB01007415.1:0-19976 GCA_008931105.1 Oenanthe javanica
AAATATTAAGAATATTAAAGATACTCTCATCTATATTAGGCCCCGTTGGGGTTCAAAACTGTTATACTATAGTCCGTTTGAGGTTACTGTTTTGTACTATGAAAAAAAAGTGCTCTCGGAAAAAATGTTATCACAAAATTTTGATGATTATTTGATAATTTTTTGATTTAGGTGTATTTTGTGATATAATATAAAAATTAATGTTTTGGGAAAGATTTGATGTTAAAATTTGTAATTATTTTCTATTTTCAGCTTTTTATAAAAGTACGAGAATATGTTTTATCTAACACTAGTTTTTAAATCAAAAACACTTTTCCACACAAGAATTTTTGAATTTTACCAAATACGAGGAAGAAACTGATGTTACCGCGACACCAACACCCCAGTACCAAAAGGACATAGACCCTGTCTCATATTATTATAGTCAAATTTGAGTTTTTTTTTTATAATTGATCGGTAATCGGATTAGTTAACCCTTTTAATGGTTAAAAGAACACTAACCATTATATTATTATATAATGGTTAGTGTTCTTTTATTTTAACTAATTAATATTTTATTAATATTATATTATATTTAAATTTTTTATTCTAAAAATCCTATTACAATATAATTTTTATATAACGTCGTAATCATGGTGTCCTAACAAAAATATAATAATAATTAAGGAGTTTTATGTCCATTTCAATTATAAATAAATGAAATATACAATATAACATATATATTTTTTGAAAACTACTCCAATATAACAATTTATTAAATTGTCAGAAGGGAAAATTCTATAGGTTAAAATATATAGGAGGTTGCAAAGGCGGCGTTTGCGAATCCGACACGTAATAGAATTTGCTAGGGGGGCAAATTGCACAATAGAAAAGGCAATATATATACACAAGAACTAGACACACACACATCTCTTTATACACACAAATACACCTTTTCTTTCAGCCTATTCCTCAACTCCACGGCGTAGATCCGAGGAGTTTGGGATATACAAACCCTAGCTTTTTATTTTCTTTTACTCTCTTTCTACAACACCTCCTTTCTTCGATCTTCAGGTACTCTCTCTCTCTCTCTCTATCTATCTTGTATTCAATTCTTGTTTTTTATACTGTTGTTGTTGTAAACATTGCATCTTTTTCATGTATGTGTCATAAAGTTGCATTCTTTTGATTTGGGTATTCTTAATTAGCTGTGTGTTTTGTGTATTTGGGTTTGTATTGTATCTTGATGATTTTGTGTTATGTATCTATGTAGAGATATGTATACATCTGGTAGTGTGAAAAAAGTGAGTTTTTTTTTAATTGTACATGCCCATGTGGGTTTTTTTTTGGGGCGGGGGGTTGTTGATTGATGTTTTTTCGGTACCCTTTTGTTTTTTTAGTGGAAGGACAAAGGGGGATACTATAGTTTGTGTTTGTAGACTTTTAGATCTTCTTTTCTTGTGGATTATGATTTGTGAGTGTTTATGTGTATTATTTGATTGGTTTAGCTTTTAGTTTACCTCGATTTAGCAGCGAATATGTTCTTTTGTATTGGTCTGGGTGACGGGACTGAGAATTTGTAGGAAACTCGGCTATGTTGCAATTTTATTGGATCTTGCTAGCTAGCCAGCCAGCCATGTGTTTTGTTTGTATTCAAATCTCACTCCGTCTGTCATAACATAGTCAAGTGAAATTGTGAGAGAATCATTTTAGCATTTGTTCGATGCAAGTTGTGTGTATTTGTTGATGTTTTGTTTTTTTCTTTCAGTCATGGCGGCACCAGAAGGATCTCAATTTGATACTCGTCAGTATGACTCAAAGATGAGCGATCTGTATGTACACTTATGTTCGTCATATTTTACTATATATTATAGACATATCTATTGTTGCCTTTGTGGGAGGCTTTGTTGAATTTTATCTAGATTTGTTTACTGATTCTGTCGTCAGCTTAAAATATAAATTGTGCACAATTTTTTTTGAATTGTGAGTTCAATGTATATCTTTGTCTGTGTACAGGCTTTCATCTGACGGACAAGATTTCTTTACCTCCTATGACGAGGTTTACGATACNACACCAGCCTCTATACATGTCTAGAATTTGTACTTCTATTGGAAGTTATACAGCTTTTAGTTATAACATGCAAAGGAAAACAATTAAATCTTGTGATAATGAGATTCATAGAAATTACGTAAAACTTAGCAACGGCTGAAAATATTAGTTTTTAGAACCTATATTTGACTCTGTTAATTTTGGATCATGGGTTTACTTCAGTAGGATGGAAAGCTAGAGACTGCTGTATACTATGCCCTTCCTTTCTGTAAAAGATTCTAATGATCTTTTATTTGCTTCCAGATCTATGATATATTCCAGCTTCTCCCTGCCAAGGTCCAGGTAGGGGTGTTCTCTGCTACAATGCCTCCTGAAGCCCTCGAGATCACAAGGAAGTTCATGAATAAGCCTGTTAGGATTCTTGTGAAGCGTGATGAGCTCACCCTTGAAGGTATTAAGCAATTCTATGTCAATGTTGACAAGGAAGAATGGAAGCTTGAGACACTATGTGATCTTTATGAAACATTAGCAATCACTCAGAGTGTCATCTTTGTGAACACCAGACGCAAGGTTGACTGGTTAACTGACAAGATGCGAAGTCGTGATCACACAGTCTCAGCCACACATGGAGACATGGATCAGAACACAAGAGACATTATCATGCGAGAGTTTCGTTCTGGGTCTTCTCGTGTTCTCATCACCACTGATCTTTTGGCTCGTGGTATTGATGTCCAGCAAGTATCCCTTGTTATCAATTATGATCTTCCAACTCAACCTGAGAACTATCTCCATCGGATTGGACGTAGTGGTCGATTTGGAAGGAAGGGTGTTGCCATTAACTTTGTGACCAAGGATGACGAGAGGATGCTGTTTGATATCCAGAAATTCTACAATGTGCAAGTCGAGGAGCTACCATCAAATGTTGCTGACCTCCTGTAACTGAGTTTTTCTTCCTGTTGTTACTGAGAAAGGTATCCGATTTCTCCTTCCCGAGGGTTATTTATTAAGTAGGTTCAGTGTCTGCTTTTGGATATGTATGAGTTTTACTTTGTTATAGTTAGATGCAGAGTGACTTGGGTAGTTTCTATGTTCTGTCTACGGCCAGGAGTATCTGGTTCAAATTTTCTTGCGATTAACGTTTGTAACTTAATCGTCTTTCTATTGACATCTTATTTTTGGATTTGTTTATTCATTTATAGTTTATTTTTCTTTTGTGGGATGTGTTTTTATAATTATGGGGCAAGGCATCCTCCATTAAGCAGTAAGCACTTGCAAGCTGCTCTCAGAAAGAGAGTGATGTATCCAAATTATTTGCTGTCATCTATGATTTTGTGTTTACAAGGTGAATCTTCATGCAAAATAACAAGCGTTTTGGCTGAAGCAATTAGAGAGCCATGAAAACCTGAAAGTGCTTGTATAAATCACACACAGCCTGTTAGAATGGGTCTTCGATTTTAAAATAAAGTCCATCCGAACTCGCTTAGCAAACGTATTCATCTTTTAAGGTGAGATATGGGGAGTCTAAGAAAGTTTAGTCGTTCCCTAGTAGTAGGCAGGAATAGGGCAGAAAATTGAAATATAAATTGAAATTCAAAAATTAAAAATCAAATATTTGATCGGTTCTGGTTTCGGTTATACTTAAAAGAATTGTATTGATTATTAAAATAATTAGTCTTAATTCGAATTGTTTTTGGAGATGTTCTTAGAGTTTTTGTCCAGCTAGATTCTGACCACACTGAAAACAATTATCCAAGTTGATAAATTCCAGCTAAAGTTGGAGAGTACCATCAGACTATCAACAAATGATATAAAGAAACATGATGATATATACAAACATGATGATATATACTAGAGTTATACACCACTCTAGTTGTCATCCCTTGTGGCATATGCTAAAAAAATTCGATTGAAACTCAGTAACCTCTATTTAGTATTTATCCGAATGAACAAGCAAGTAGTTATCAACTACTACTGCTATACTAGCTTAAATTATTTTCTGGAAAGATCAGTAGAATAGTTAGAATGTTCAATATTCTAACAATTTATTCTCCCACCAGACCTATATTTTTAAAACTGAAATTGAAATTAATAGTTTGGTTATAATTTTCAATTTTTAAAATCAAAGACTTGCAATTTTGTCCGAAAACCAGGCTACACATTTCCTTGACTTGGGTAAAGAAAGTGTTATGATTAGTGAAACTGAGTTCTTTTGAACACTGGAAAAACAACTCTACCAATATATTGTTCACTGATCCTTAATTAAGGCTACATAATTCAAAATCACATCCACCGCTTCCTTCCAGTTTCGAAGTATTAATAGTCAGTTATGCTCTGAATGTAATGATAAATCTATGTACTGAAATTCAGCGCTGCTAGTTTCGTGATTACTTTTCCATATCAGCAGCAGTAATAGTCCGGTAAACCAAAAACGATACAGTGGCAAAATAAGTAGAAGCTAGTGGGGGTGTTTGGAACTTTTTTCCAGAATAAGTCAACTTATTTTAAGACAAAGTTAGAAATTCCTAAAAAAAATTAACTTTTTTTTGCAACTTATAGAATCTCAAATATACATTAAATACTTGTATAAAAAACATTTATCAAAATATGAAATTTTTACCCGAAAATAAGTTCAAAATGACTTATTTTAAGGCAGACCAAACAGGCCCGGTGTCTTTCCAACTGAGGAGAGCTGTGAGAATGCCAAATGAGATTTTTCTAGGATCAAACCCGTGCAAAAGCTTTCCCTGCATTGGGATTTGAGATAGTTACAGCATTGGAACTGGCAAAACACAAAGGTACTGGCAATAAGAGGAAGAACAAGTTTTAGTCCCACAATGTGATCCACAATGTGATCACTTAGGAAAGCAACTCAAGCTGCTTGATTGGTTCAACTTAACTACTATAGTCGGAGTCTGTAATACCTCCATTGTTGGCCTTTCGTCAGCTAGGTTCTAGAATTAATGGAAACCTATGATGTTTTAATACATAATAATGTAAAGCACAGGAAGAGCTATTCTTTCTTAAATTTTGATCAACTAAGATCTCCTGATTAAAGAATGTCGTAACTGCTTGTGCATTTTACATCAATTTTATTTCTCCAGTGGTATTACCGGGCAAAGCTATTAGTGTGCCGAACATATATATCTTGTCTTCACTATTTTGGAAACCATATAAGGAATGTGGTTGTAATAGGATTGCAATTCTCTGCGATAAAATTAGATCTATGCAAGGCAGAGTCGTCCATTTTGCACATGGGATGCTTTCGATGAACTCATGAGTAGTATAGTAAGTTTTTGAGTGGGAAATAATTCTGAAACAGTCACGAATTAGTATCATCAGCATCAAGCTTTATGGTTGAAATACGTGTTATCCCAAACTTTCTTCACCAGTGGACGATGACCTCTGGTGTCTTGCTCAGAAGTCAAAACATACCAAATACACGACCATGGTGTTCCGCCGAACTGAGCAACTGTTATGATGGGGAACTCTGTGAACAAATGGGACAAAGATGAGTACAGGTGAGATCCCGATTAAATACAACAGGTCTCGCTGTTGACTTTTGCGGAGCTCAAGTCATAGAACTAATCTCAAAGACTCTTATAAAGTGATGTGTCCTTGGATGTATAAATGCTTGCAGAAAAAGAAGATGGATAAAGTTTGCATGATAAACATTTAGAGTCTCACAACATATCTTGTGCTGTTGAGTCTGTCAAAATGCATTAATTATGCATCTAAAATGAAGGGCATTTGACTTGAGGCAATTTGAGGTTGTATTCCGAAGGACTTTTTCTGCTAGACTGCAACAGCATGAAGGATATTGGTGGGGGAGGGGGAGCTGAGGGGTACTAAACTTTATAGTTTACACACTAACAAGCATGAGCCTAACTGACCAGTATCCCTTTGTAATTCCTTTGGGGCTTATGAGTATTTTCTTACGTAAAAATAAATGTTAAATTTATATACAAGGGGAGAGTTAATCCAAAAGAGAAGCCTTGTTCTATACTTTTAATGGTAGTATGTATCGATGTTGGTCGAATAAACCAACAAAAATCCATTACTACAGTGCAAATCCTAACAGTCATTCTATATTTCTATATTTCAACCTTGTCCTTGGAATCTTTATACGCTAGTGCTTGTTTACTTTTATTGATGGTTATAATATTCCTGCAAGAAATCTGAACACTTGCTTCGATGACCAATATGAACTTCTAAATACAGAGTTCCTAGAAAGCATGTGTAGAAACCTAATAGAATGATTTTGCAAATTTCTCTGGTTTCCTGAACAAAATTAGCACCTCTACCTTCTTTACATATTGGTAGTCATTGTCCTATTAGCTGAGCAGAATCGGAGATACAAAAAACACATACCCCTTGTCTGGTTTCATTTTGTCTGTGATAGTAAATCTCCCCATGACCGTCAAGAATGAAAGCACGCCTCTTCCAGTCCTCTCAAACTTGAAGATCTTTTCAAGAGATATCCCTGTTTGATTTTTTGAACCTGTAAAACATTTAAATCTTGAACTTTCGAATTGCAATAACTAAACCAAACAAAGGCTCGAAGTTTTAGCAAACTTATGTAAAATATGAAAATTACAAACAGAAAATGTGTTTACTAGTAATTAGTAAAGGCCCATTATCTCAATGAATGAAATATCACACTGTCTTGTAAAATTTGTTACAAGGAGTTGTTTGTTCATTTTTTTTTAAAGAAACTACAGATTTTCATTTTGATTTAATGCTATGGAGACCTTTTTCAGGAAAGAGTAGAGGTTGAATGGTTTCACTTCTGTAAAACAATAAATACTTCCCCTTCTCATCTCCACCCTCAAATTATTTTTCATTATATTACCATCGCGTACATCATAGTAATTACCAGCAAGCAAAAGAGGTGCATCCCACCACTCAACTTGAGGAATTGGCTCCTTTGGTTTCTCTTTCACGATCACTCTCTTTGTTACCTCAATCAGGTTTGGATTTATATCCGACTCTGCTTTCGCCTTTGCAAGATGTGTTTGCTTGGCCTTGAACTCTTTCGCTTGTGCTTTGTCCAAATTGACTTTTTAACTTGGTAATCTCTGCATCTCTCGACCGTTTACCCTCCTCTACAAATTGAAAATTCATTCTCTTAGGCCTCAGAAGCTTAATCTTATCAATACCCATGTCCGGATCAAAATGAGGATTTTTTTCTGGATCCACTTGCAATTCGGGCTTTAAAATTTGAAATGAATCTTTTTTCTGCTTTTTAATGTTAACCTTGAGGGTGTTGAGATTGTTTAACTTTGGAACAGAAGCCTTTGCCGGGTTTGACAGGACAGGAACTTGAGGGGGCAACTGTCCAGGAAACATGTTTATTAGAGGAGCATATTTTGGGAATCCCATTTTAGCAGCAAGCTCCTGTACACGTTTTACAGCTTCAACCTTTGGTGGTGTAAGGTTGTCTAGATGAGGCACACCACTCAAAAGTGGTTTCACTGAAGCAGAAGCAGGAGTTGAAGAGCTTATTGTTGGAGCAGGAGTAGGAAGTATGCCTGATGCTTTAGATCCCTCCTTGGACCTAACAACACTCTTGTTCAATAATGGCATTTTCTTCAACTTGTCAGAGATTTCCTTGTGCTTGTGCAACGTAATCCTCGCTTTTGTCAAAGCATCAATAGAATGGAGGCCTCCACTTTTCCCAGCAGCTGAAGTTGCCACATCTGAAGTACTAGATTTCCCTGGAACCTCATAATTAGATATGTTGACAATAACTTGCTTATTTTCATTTGTGGAATAAATTGAAGATACCACCTTAGGATTGTCGGCCTCAGGCGGCAGAGTTCCTCCTGATGCCATGTTGAGTGGTTTCGAACCAGCACCATTGGCAGCACAAGCACCGATACCACCATTAACCACCGAACCACGTTGCTTACTGAAGACTTTTATAGTTTGTCTATATAATAGCATATAGAGATTGTAAGATAGCAATAGAGGTAAAGAGAGAAAGACTACATTGAAATGATCTTTTCTAATTAATGACTACATCCTTCACATATACAGAAGGTTAGTAAAAGTTTATACTACCCTTACATACTTATTGTTATACTACCCTTACATACTTATTCCTTGATACTCCACCTCAAGCCAATGAGTGAGAACAAAGTGAAACTCTTGGCTTGAAGATAGAAACTGATGCTAGTGAGAATCAATGTTCAGACAGTTTGAAGTGTGTCACTGCCATTAGAGTACATATAAATGATGACAATGACTTCCATCTTTTAAAAATTTCATTGATCTCTTCACTCCTTTAACCATAAACATCGGCAACTCAAGGAACTTTTATGATAGCATACCCTATAGATTTGGTAGAGTTTTAAACGGAGAATCGAAGCACAATTAAATCCTGACAGTTTGGAGTGTGCCACTGCCGTTAGAGGACTAATGCTTACAAAGCCCAACATCATGTCAAATACTTTCATGTTTTAAACACTCCATCGATCTCTCCACTGAGTATCGAAGCACAATTTCCGGAGTAATCAAGGCTTCATGTCCAATCTCCACGAGTAAACAAGACTTCACTCAAGCCTTACATACTACCCTTATATACTTATTCTTATACTACCCTTACATACTTATTGCTTAATACTTACTTTCACCATCAACATCCACATCCTCCTCCTCCTTAACCTTATCCCCAAACCTCCTCCTTTCCTTGCTCACATCTCTCTTGCCTCTCTCCTCTCCATCCTTTGAACCTCTCTCTCTTCTCATCCGCAACCCCCCTAACTCTCTTCTCATCAAACCTCTCTTCTTCGCTACCACCTCTCTCATTTCGCTTACTCAAATACATTGGTTCTGTTTGGCAATTAGCGGTTAGTGATAACGGATTAAATTAGATATTTTGACTAGCGAATTGAATTAACTATTTTATATAAAACTGTTTGGTAATTAGCTGTGTGACATATCACAAACCTCTAATTAAACCTACTTGGTTTCTAATACGCACTTTCGATGTTGGATTTGTTTGTAGTTTCCGATTTAATATTGAAAAACGTAACCACGATTCTATTTAGTATATTTATTAATTTTATCTATACTATATTACTATAATTGAAAGATTAAAAGTTTTAGTCGTCGTTATGGTACTGGGTGAATCATAGAAAAGATCTTAACCGTCCAATTTTAGGTGAACCATAGAAACAATCTTAACCATCCAATTTTAATAAAATCTAATTTTTAAAATGATATATATCATACATACAACTCTATCCCGATAGTACACCTTTTATACAACTCCTCACGGATAATATTATATTATATTTAAATTATATTCTATATTTTCTATTTTAAGAATCCTACTTATCCTATAATTTTTATTTAATAAATCATTAAATTTTATGAATATTAATATATAAATATCATTCCTGAGTGAACATAGAAAAGATCATAATCAGCCAATTTTAGGTGATTCATAGAAAAGATCATAACCATCAAATTTCAAAAAAAAAATATTTTAAAAAGGATATATCATACATACCACTCTATCACCGATAATGTTTTTTTACACAACTGTTCACTGTTCACGTATAATATTATATATAAATTATATTTTATATTTTAAGAATTCTACTCATTCTATAATATTTATTTAATACTATATTATTATAACCAAACCAGAGAACTTTTTTTCAACTCAATTTCATCACCATTCAGACTCTTTTATTTATTTAAAATTATGACTTATAATTAAATTTTATGAATATTAATATATCAATAATATTGTATAGAAAAATATAAAAAGAAATTAGTAATAAAATAAATTACCATATTAAATTAAATATTTTAATTATATAAAATAATTAATATATAATTTATTAATATCATCTGTGGTTTGCACAAGTTATAGGCTAGTATGATTTATAATTAAAAGTTTAAATTTTGTTAATCCTTGAAATTATTATATCCTATTGTTTTATTATCAATGCCACTGAGCAAATTGTATCATCTATTATTCTTTTCGATAAAAAGTTACTGACATAAATTTAAATATTCACACGCACAAGTGCACAACTATCTCGTCATCTCCGATAAGGGTTGCCAGGGAGGTTGACAAATTTATGTGTCATGACACCCTTGGTTGCCTACCTATTAGAATCGGAGGTTACCAAGTGATTGTTTGTCANATTGCCTACTTATTAGAATCGGAGGTTACCAAGTGATTGTTTGTCAAGTTTGCCAAAAGTTGGCAACCCCTTGGTAACTTTCTAAACTAGCAAAAAAACATACAAAACATCTATAAAGTGTATATTATTCTACTCACTTTTATATTGAACTAAATATAAAATTATTATAGAGGGACCACACAGGCAACCTTTAAAGTTGCTAAACTATTGAAGTAAAATAATAATAAATGTTATTAAGAGTGACTTGGATGTGAGAAAAATTAAAAAATAATATGTATGATGATTTGTCATATTTTTGACAATTTTCTAAATAACCTCTGAAGATACTCTTACCAATTACCAAGAGATATCCACCTGACTACAATGTCAGGGACACATACACAATTGATTATACAAATATAAGTTCAATATCTAGATGCAATAATATAAATTGATTCCGAAACACTACATGAACTAAAAGTCTAAAACCTTAAGATGCTATATATATACCTGCCTGTAGAGCTGTAAACGAACCGAACTCGGACAAACTCGGACGAACTTTTAACGAACACGAACAAATTCTTAATGAACCGAACAATATTCGGTAAGCTTATCGGACAATTTTTCTTGTCCGAACTCGAGTTCGGTAACAAACCGAACGAACACGAACAGTTCACGAACATACCGAACCGAACCGAACACGAACAGTTCGGTAATTATATATATAATATTATAAAAAATATATATAATAATTTGAAAAATAAAAAAATAAAAAATTTATAAATATTATTATTTTTTATCGAACGAACTCGAGCTTATCGAACTCGAACGAACTCGGACGAACTCTTAACGAACTCGGACGAAAATCCTAACGAACCGAACAATGTTCGGTAACCTTACCGAACATATTTTATTGTTCGAAGTCGAGTTCCTTAAGTTTATCGGACGAGTTTAACGAACTCGAATACGGACGAACATGCTGAGCTTACCGAACATGTCCGGTTCGTTTACAACTCTACCTGCCTGGAACCGGAGCTCTGCGTTTGTATTTGACAAAAATTTCAGGTTGTTTGATTTGTGCGACATTGTCGAGAAGTGGATCTTGATCTAGAATTTTGGGTGTAGAAGAAGGTTTAAATAATGAAATTATCTTTGATTTCAACATTATATATTAATATTCTACTAATCGCAGCCCAAAACAGACTGAGCCTGAGGGGGTTAAAGTGAAGCTACCAGTAAGATTTCGCCGAAAACAAATTAAATTAAACTTAATTTAATTTAAACAGGGTTTCCCGCGCTTGTTTTTAATAAAAATTATATTTTCCTGCCGGGTATCTGTTTGGTTTATTACTTTGGCCCATTCCAACAAGGTCCATCTACCGTTATGATTGTATATAAACGTCAAAAATCACATCACAAAAGTTTAAAATATTAATATTTTTTTTAGCTGAGTATATAGTATTTGAGGTTAAAAATGTGTTAAAGGACCTGTTATATTTTAGCAGTCAAAAGTATTTAGGTGAAGACTTTTGATAATCTGTTTCAAATCTACTGGTATTGTGGTATATAGAAGACCCCTGTTGTCCTAAGTTGAATAAGCATCATAGTTACAAATGTCACTACATTATTCCTTCACAACCTTGTTGGGAATCTGATCCGATCCCCGCATATGCGGAAGCGTATTTATATACTTAACCGTGTACTTGAATTCACAAATATATATGATAATAATGGAAATAACAAACCAACAATATATAATAAAAGAGACCAGAGATTTTACGTGATTCGGCAAGCCTACATTCACAAGAATAATAACTTCACTAGAACAAAGAGATTACAATATCCGGGTATACGACTCTGAATTTTATACACAAATTCAGTCTAACATACCTATTATGTATATCCCTTACTCACTAAAATGTTTTCTTCTAAACCTCCCCTAATATTATTTCCCGACAGCCTTTCTTTCTCTCCCTCTTCCAACCTTGACAGTGTCACACAACCCGATAGAACGACCCCCTGACTGACTGCAGCGGGACCACTTCCGATGACTGCAGTCAAACCCGAACACTCCTAAGGATAGTTTAAGCACGACGGCCTTCTATTCCGATATTTCCTGAAAGCGGGCTAAACCGATTTTCCTACTAGATGGACTATCTAACAGTTATAAAAAAAAGAGACAAAAGAAATGTGTAACTAGTAAAGAGGGGAAATGAGTTTATTTACAGGGGAAGGGAAGTGTGTTTATGATTGTAGGTTCAATGTGAGACAAAGAATAAAAATGGGGAAATAGTGTTTTAGGCTTAAAACACGACAAACCTCATAATTGAAGGGAGAAGCAAAACATAGGAAGGAGGCCCAGGCATGCAAGGGAAGATAAATTTGCATTGGCAGGAGAAGAATGCATGTGAAAGAAAAATAAATATAGATAGTACGATGCATGTAAGCAGATTCATTCTGGTACTTACACCTGTTCTATGTCGGGCCTATATTGCGGGAATCTGATTGACTTCCCCCGTTCTCTGCAACACCCCAGCCCCACTCTACATTTCCTTCTGTTCACAAGATAACATTAGATTCTCTTCCCAGTTCTTACCCTCATGCCTTTGCAATTCTTGCCGAATGGAACATATCTCATCTCTAGTCTTGCACATGGATCGTACTTTCGGGTTTCAAAGTGTGTTCTTGTTTATAAACACTTAGATTTCTTGTCATTTTAAATTTTAGAACTTGCTGATATTCATTAAATATGAATATGCAAGCTTAGATGAATGATACCAGGCCAGGTTAATCGAGTCTTGTGTCATTTTCAGATTTTAACAATGTGGTCGTGTCGATAAACAAGTTGAGTTCTGGGTCGTGTGACGTCGTGTCCGACATTCCCTCCTACATTACAGCCTCCTGGTTTCAATCCAATTAATTTCACTATCCCACCGTTTCAGGATGCATTCCTCTGTTAAAAATTGAAATAAGAGTTGCAAGTACTCAAGTGGCCAATTACTTGGTCTAAAATCAAAATATATCGATATAAGTAATTATGCAAGTCCTGATTACCAACATAATGTGAGCCAAAACGTTCCATATAAATCCTTGAATCATATTCTTCAAATATCTACATCTTTACAACTTAAACTCGTGGAGACCCTAACAGGCCTAACCAAGACATCAAAATTCAAAACCATGTGGTTCTCAAACTTCCATTACTGGAACAAACAGCGACTACACAGACTAATAGTGCTTTTAAAGCAGATTGCAATCTACATCTTTCAATTAAACTTGCGAGGAAAATTTGAACAGAAATATCGCACCTAACTTATCGGCCATCAGTTGATGTAAACGAATCAGCAAATCCAGCAGGTCTTGATGGGATACTGCCTTTACTGTCCTCAAGGTCCACATAACTGAAGTCTTTTCCTTCAGCTTCTTGCCATTTCTTCACCATTTGGTTAAGTGGAAGGCTATAATCAATACCAGAGTAATCCTCGATTTCATCCTTTAGTGGTTTCCATTTCTCCACTAGTGGACCCAGGACGTTCACTGCATGACCCATGTCAGGTCTTTGGTTGGGCTCTCTAGCTGTGCAGTGACCAGCCAATTCAGCAAGAGTGCAAATGCTTTCAAATATTTCTTCTTTCATGTCGAGGGCTGGGTCAATTGCAGCCTTTAGCTTCTCTTTGTCGGATTTGATATTCCAGAACCATGCTGCTAAGTACTGGCTTTCCTCAGGTCTGTCCTCATCAAGTGCCATTAACCCAGTTAACAGCTCCATTAGCACAACACCGAAGCTGAAGACATCAGCTTTCGTTGTAATTTTACCTGTAACTGAATCACAATAATTACGAGTTATAATGATTTCTTAACATCTTGGAAGACAATATAAAAAAATCATAACCGGGTGACGAGTACATGATTGGTTGATATATGTAGTTACAATTTAAGAAATCTAAAAGCAAGAAAGGACACAAATAAATTAGTAGTAAGAAAAAAGATTTTTACCTGCATATTCCGGTGCTAGGTACCCAAATGTTCCAGCTAACCTTGTAACCACAGATTTCTCGCCATCAGGAGCAAGTTTTACTAATCCAAAATCTGAAATTTTTGCTTTAAAATCATCACCCAGTAAAATGTTCGAAGATTTAAGATCTCGGTGTATGAAGCTCTGGTGAGCAAAAGTATGAAGATATTCCAATCCTCTAGCCACATCTAGAGCAATATTTAGCCTCTTCTTCCATGAAAGGGGCTCTAGTTTTAAGTTCTTCCAATTGAAGAGATGCCTGCTAAGCGCCCCTTGAGGCATATACTCATAAACAAGTATTCTCTCGAAGCCTTCTATAGAATAGCCTAAAAGTGATACCAGATGTCTATGACGAACCTTTGAAAGAACGGCAATTTCAGCGTCAAATTCATCCAAAGCTTTGCCACTAGTCACTCCTGCCTCCATCCTCTTCACTGCTAATTTTGTTCCATCATCAAATTCACCCTTATAAACTACCCCAAAACCTCCACGGCCTAGCTCATTCTCTGGGGCAAAGTTGTTGGTCACTTTTCGAAGAACTTGAACAGACACGATCATATTTCCAGTGTCAGTGATATGAGAGTTCACTCCGCTATTGTATCTGCTAGCAAAACTGCTTCCTGTCAGCATAGAAGTGCTTCCATTTTCGTTGCTATCAACTACTACCTGGACCATATTGTCAGAATCAGACAGGTCTTTTGGATGAACCAGCAGGGAAGTGGGATTTTCGACAGAGTTTCTCCTCTTTTTACATAAATATATAGATAGTGGAACAGCCATAAAAATCAGAATTCCGAAAGTCACGATTGGAACCACAAACACGACTAGTTTAGACCTTTTCTTTTTGGTTGGCTCTGGATGATTCTTCAAACCTGCAGATTGAGAAGTTGGATTGTTGGGAAGGGACAACGATTCCTCAGGGGACGGTCCATTGTCTGGAGAAGTAGTAGTACTGGACTTGTTGGAATTTAACAAAGGGTTTCCATTTAAGTACAGCTTAACACTACTAGCAAACTTTGGTACAGGAAGGGAAAGGTTATTGCCACTTACATCCAACACCTTCAAAGATTTCAAGTTAACCCAGCCTGCTGGAATTGGACCTGTTAAATTGTTAGAACCAAGTATTATATCACTAACCGAATGCAGGTTTGCAATTGATGAACTCAAGGTACCAGAAAGATTGAACTTGCGAAGATTTATTATAGTAACTTCTCGATTGGAATTGCATATTAAACCCAACCATGGTCCATCACACGGATTATTTCCTGACCATGAAGAAACAAGCCTTGGTGGGTAATTTACCCCGTCAAGAAATTGTAACAATGCCATAACCTCTGGGGCACAAGGCAATCCTGGATCAGTTTGACAAAATGAATTCGTCCTGTAACTAGCATTAACACCTTTGAACTTAGGAATAGGACCCATGAAGTGATTATTGTTCAGATCTAAACTTTTAAAATGTATAGTAGCAAGGCTATCAGGAATCAGGCCAACAAGATCATTACTATTGAGATTCAGTTCCTGTAGTGAAGTTAAATCACCAATGTTCTTGGGAATTTTACCTGAAAAATGGTTCCCATGAAGCCATAAACTAGTAAGCGAACTCATTGATGCAACTACATCAATCGTGCCTGACATTCCATGGCTTGCACCACCAGATTGCTCATTTAACCAAAGAATCCTCACAACCGACCCTCCAAATGTAGCTGGTATACCACCAGAAAGCCTATTAAAAGACAATTTTAAAACCTCCAGCGACGACATTTGTCCCAAAAAATCCGCCAAAACTCCAGCCAAATTACAGTTCGACAAAGAAAGATTCACCAACTGAGCTGAATTTTGCAAATCATTAGGCAATGACCAACCATCAGTCTTATTAAGAAGAGGGTTATTATCCAATGCCAAAACCTCTAAACCATCAAGTCCTCGGAAAAAATCCGAGGGAATAGTATCGAAACTATTAAAATCCAAATAAGCATATCTCAAATTTGATAATCCACTAAAAGATGGTAAAATTCCAGTAAACTGATTTTTCTGAAGGCCTACATTTGTAAGCATAGACAATTGGTTAAAATTCTTGGGCAAAGGACCCTTCAAGTTTAAACCTTGAAGTTGAATTTGTGAAACCCTGTTTCCAGTACAAAATATATGTGGCCAACTAGGAGGACCACATGGGTCATCATTATTAGGCCACTTCAAGACCTCAGCATTTGACAATCCTTTACTAAATTGTTTAAGAATTGCAAGATCAGTAGGGTCTGTAGTACTAATAACAAAAGAAACAAGATACATACAAAGAGTTACAGTAAGTTTTATCTGATCAGCTTCCATTGAAAACCATAAAAATTAAGACCTGAGGTGTCGGTGGAGAAGCTGAAGCTCCATGTAAGCTCTAATGGCTTTTTCTTAAAACACCCTTTACAAAATCTTGGAGAACAGAGTGAAAAAGGAGAGATTTTTAGTACAAAATGGTAGAATTGTTTACAGTGTGTGTGTGTGTGTACACAAAAACAACACACATGTATGATATATAAAGAACTTAGAGTGATGGAAGGAAGTGAAGAGATAAATGTAAGGAAACACATATAGATAGAAACATGTATATGCAGACGTGTATGTATGTGCGCATAAACAGCTGATCTTATGAGAAAAATTCAAAACACAGGGAGAAATAAAAAATAAAAAGGAAAATAACACTTTTACATTATTACTGGTGCAGCTAAATAAAACACACATTCATTAGAACCTTCCTTTTCATTATATTATTATTATTATTGTGATTTTTGTCACATGTAGTGTGGAGTACGCGTGGGAGTTTGCCATTCCCATTTAAAAAAAAACAATTCAATAATGAAAAATCATACAACATTTATAAATACAATCAAAATTGAGTAAATATTTTGTTGAATCCTTCTTTCTTTTTTAAGAGGCAACCAAATAATTTTTTGAAAATATTATGAATATATATATTTGTTGTCATCCAACCATTTTGAATAATCGACCGTAAATGGGATCTCATGAAAAACTTTATCACAGAATCAAACCCATATGAAAATCCTGCAAATCTATAATCTCGAACATGAAAAACACTAAAATAGAACCAAACTCTCACGGAGATACTAAACAAAACCCAAAAAAATAAGAATTTATTGAAGGAAAACAAAAGCTTGATTAAGAAAAATGAAAAGATGAAAAAAAATTGGGACTTCAAAAACCGATGAAAACCCGTCGGAACAGAAAATATTAGGGACGCAGAGAGAGGGGTGAGATACAATGTACACCATTCCGATTTTAATTTATAAAAAATTATTACTTGTTTTTTTATGTGTCGGCTTTCGCGGCTTGGCCCGATTTGCATTTTGATAACTCAACTTGGTTTCAAAATATTTAATTTAACTTATAAATAATTAATTCATGCTTTAATTTTATATATTGTATTTTAATTTAAATTTATTTGAGTTATGTTTTATGTATTCGATATTATAAAAAATGTGAATCAGAATTAATCAATCAATCAATCAACTGAATAGGAATTAATTGTATAATCGAGGGATTATCCGGAATGATTAATCGAATCTTTAATAGAGATTAATTTAATATTAATTTATATATATAATATTTTTACAAACAATATAAATTAAGTAATTATTTCATAAAATTTATAAAATTTTATATTAAGAGATGACAAACTTACAAGTTAAATAATTTTATTTATTATGAAATAATTTAAATTTAAATCGATTAATTACGATTTTTGACCAATTTATCTAATTTTTACAAAAACGTTTTATGACCCGAATAATATAAAATTATTTTGAAAAATCACCAAATAATGATTAATCGGTGATTAATTCCGATTAGTTGCCGCTTTTTATAATAGAGGATGTATTCATTAAGAAAAACTTTAATATTATATAATATTATTCATTTTGAAAATCAAAATAAAATTAATATGTATATAATTTACTATATTATACATATAATTTACAATTAAAATACTAATCTATCATTTTATTAAGATCAAAATTTTAATAAAGCATATTATGCAATAAAAAACACACACACATATATATAATTGTTGCTTGGATATCTTGTGTTTTTATAAAAAAAAATAAGAGGTCTATTTAATATTTTGCCTTTAGAAAAGGACTCGTGTTAAACCGAAAAATGAAATATACGTGAGGAGTTGATATAAAATTTTAAATTAGTAAATTGAGTTTAATCATCGGATGGCGTCTTGTGCCATCTCATGGACAGCCCGTGACCTAGCTCATCATCATTTGATTTATTTCATGTGGACATTAAAGTTCTGAGTTTCATCCAAGATTGAAATGTGTATCTCTTTTTTTCTCATTAATTATACATATAAATAATCTGATTCATATTTTAATGGGAGCTTTAAAAAATATTAGAACATGATCATGAATGGATTATGGATGTTAAAATATTGGCGTAGCGTTAACGTTAACGTTCACGTAGCTGCCACTGCATAGCTCATATAATTAATTAATCAAGTTATTACGATCATGTCCGGTTGATCAGAATTAAGCAAATAAACCTAATTGTATGTATCGTCCACAAATAGATAAGAATCTCCGCATGTGGTTTGGGACACTTAATTTGTATGAATGGGTAAGAATCTCAACAAATTATAACTAACATTCATCTGTACTAAAACAAAAGACAAATATAACACATGTCACGATATTATTAAATATAACACTTGTCAATTTATCATTTCAAGTCGGTACATATGTGTCTTACTCTAATTTATTTTTTTAAATCCCGAATTATTCATTTAAATAAAATTCTTCAAAAATTCAATAAAATATTACAATTTTTCAATATCCAATAATTTACAATTCGATAAATTAAATATAAAACTAAATATTCAAATTATGGTCTAACTCCTCAAAAACCGCGACTCGCACTCTTCCCAAAAGGTAGCCTGCTTAATTATGATTATCTGCCGGGAAAACAAAGAAACATAGACTGACAGTGAGCGAAAAGCTCATATACGAATATAAAATAATACAAAGAGTAGAAGAATTAAACATGCCGATAATATAAATATAAACTAAATGGTGAAAATAATGAGTGATGGCAACAATGAAAGAAGATAAAATATTAAGGATGCTTAAAATCACAATAGGAACATATATACTTGTACTGATAAAAATAAACTTACCCTTATACGATATATTTTTACCACTTACAAATTATACTCAAAATCATTTAATTAAAAAGTCAATATACTTACTGATATGAAAAACAATCATACACTTACAAAATGTCATACATTTCGGTTCTCCAGAATATGTAGTCATCGGCTTACATAGAACAAATTAAATGCTACCCAAAATTTTACAGGGGCTTGCACGACACAAAATACAATACTACCCAAATGACTAAACATACATACACAATAGTCATGACCCTACGTATTTCATAACTCCGGTGACATGCTCATACAATTTAAATATACCGTATAGGTCGTGCCAAAACATGAGATTATACACATTCATGACGGAGGTCTTACGAAATCTCCCAAATTATACATATATAACAAATAAATTGAAAATATCTTACTCAAAATATCATACACACCAAATATAATATAGTGTAAATAATGTGTCAAAATAAAAACCACAGCAGATAGTTTTAAAATTGCCTTACTTTTATTTGAATCATTTTTTAATTTTATTATTTGCTCTATTATACAGTGTAAGTAATGTATTAAAAAAATTAAGCCATCTTAAAATAATTAAAGTTTTATTTGTGTTAGTTTTTTTTA
>QRFB01007415.1:19986-35259 GCA_008931105.1 Oenanthe javanica
TTAGCTAAATATATATAAGAAGAATATATACTTGCATTTTACTACTACAGTACTATCAACTTGTCGGTGTTAATTGAGGTTTGAAAAGTCTTACCTGTCATTTGATCCAATAAATTATTATCTATATTTTCTTGAAAGGTACAGTAGTAATTATTCGTATGAATTAGTATAACTTATTATTATAATTTCAAATAATTGACATTTAATCTTTTTATATGGACTTTAAAAAAGTTTAATGGTATAATTATAAAATTGAAAATTTTCAAAAATTGCATACTAGAATGATTGTTGATCAAAGTCTACAAGTGCAAAAAATATATATTTATATTACAAATTCTTGTGATTAAATTTAGTACATTTTGCTATAATTTTTTTAATATATATATTATCTAAAAATTCACTTTTTTTAAATAGATGTTTATTAGATATGACACACCATGTGCATTGATTCCTATTCAAAGAACAACAACAAACAATTATGACATAATCAGATCAATCCAACCATTCATATGTTTATTACCTGATATTTTCACTCAAATTTTGATTATAGGAAATTTAACGAACTAAGCACCAATGAACATTATTTTTAATAATACAAAATCCCTTTTAAAATAAAGATACGGATATCATTTATCTTATCCGTAAATTTGTTTTGTATTTTTTGTTGCAGAACCCAATTATTATTTACTTGGAGAGTTTTTGGTTTAATTTATAAACTCTCTCAATTTTATTTTATTGATTTTTTTCTCATTTTAAAGAATTTTATTAATATAGTAAAAATGATTTTTTCTAAAATTTTATATTTTAAAATAAAAGTATTTAATTACAATAAATATAAATAAGTATCAGAGGAATAGAAACTCCATGTAAAGAAACATTGTATCGTCTGACTAAACTTATTTCTGGAAAAAAAATTACACATTTATCGATTTTTTTATGAAAATAAATAACTTATTTCTGAAAAATAAACTAAAAATTAAATTTATTTTTAAAAAATAAAATTTTACTTATAAAAAAAGTACACTTTACTTTTAAAAAAAATAATGACTTATTTTCATAATTTAACGGGCCAAACAGTGCCATTATAACAAATATACAGCTATTCCATATTCGACTGTTAGCAGAAACAAAACAGAGGGAATAGTTATTTTCAGTCGAAACACGAATCATATATATATACTTAGACAAAAATATTATGCATTTCAATGAAAAAAATGGACATAATCGAGATAAACCCCAAACCGATTGAGAAACAAATATTTTATTTTTATGTAATCTGTTGTCTGCTTGGATTTGGTTGTCGCAGTCGCGGATCAAATAAATAATCGAAACAAACTTTTTGATTACCTACTTTTAAGAGTACTTGTACTACTCTATATACGATATATTATTTTATATAGATCACGATCCACCAAGCCNATATAGATCATGATCCACCAAGCCTGAGTGCCTGACCTAGTGAAACAATTAATGACGGAAGAACAACACTTGAAACGCCACTTTATTCGTTTAAAAGTCTACATCACTGATATAAACAAGCATACCAATTTACAAGTTGATGGTTACAAATTCAAGGGAGTTTGCGTGTACATGTATAATTACACAATTCTGATCTGAATAATTTTTAGCGGAAGAATAATAAAATATGATAATACAAAAAATAAAGAATTTTTCGATTAAATTGATTGATCCTTTACTAGGTTTCTTACCGATTTGATCTTTAAAATTCAATTACTCACTATAAATTTTATTGATCGATATATTATTAGATTTAAGATCATACTTTGATTAAATATAAATAATTATAAAATTTATGATATGATAAACATATATTAAATAAATAATAATTAATAATATAAGANTATATATTAAATAATTAATAATTAATAATATAAGACTAATAAATTAAATATTATTATAAAATACATCAAATTATTGTTATAATTAAAATTTTCAATTAATTCTAAATTGATAATTTTATCGATTAGTTCTCATTCACAATATTTATAGGGCCGGTTTGTAAATATAAAGCATACATTTAGATTTATGCCTATAAAAAACACATTTTTGGTTGGTTACAGGCTACAGCCGGTGAAAATGTAATTTCAAAATAGGCAGATTATAAAAATATATATATATTTTCTAATTTTTTAAAGTTAGAAATATTTTTTATAGGTTACAGGCTACAGCCGGTGAAAATGAATTTTTTGCACGCAAATTGAAATATTTTGATTATAATTTTAAAGTTAGAAATCATTTTTATAAAAATTAGAATTTATAAAATATTGTTTCATTAATTTTGAAAGGCGACCGGAATTTTGTCTTAGTCCTTTGACATTGATTAATGCATGTCGGTTTGTCTTCTAAAATCTAAACCACCAATCCATTTGAAATTAAAGTGCTTGATTAGCTTAATCAACAATCATACTGATTTAATAATATGACCATGACTCTGATAAAACAAACCACACATTTTTTGTCCAAAAAAANACTCTGATAAAACAAACCACACATTTTTTGTCAAAAAAAACCCCACCCATTTAATTACGATTATTGTTAACATATCAGGTTTAGAGAGTAGTGTTTGCAGGTAGACTGAAAGTTCGTAACCGCATAATACGATACTCTTTTTTATTCCGAACAAAATGTTGAAGATACAGTAGTTCATAGTAGGATAAAACAACCGTTACATTCCCGACAGAAAAAAGAGTATACAGTAACAAACTAACAATTGCCGGTTCTGAGAGTATATAATATTAATAAAAGAGTAATATTACGGGTACAAAATGGTGTACAGAAATATTTCTCAAATGTCACATGATAGATTGTGATTGAATATAATTTTATTTAATGTAATGGACTCCAATATATTCACACAAATTTTATCAATTAAAACTTTCCAAATTGACACATCACCTATAACACATCATTTGAGACAAATTTTTTTATCCAATTTTGTACCCCTAACAGTATTCTTAATAAAGTTATAGTAGTTTATAAAAATAGCACAAGTAATTATCATCATCTAATAGCAAGTCCAAAGGCATGGCGAGGCGCACCGCCCTATAGTCCGGCCATCAAATTAGAGAACATAAATCATAAATCACGACGCCTGACACTATTGAGAACTTATCGAAACTAAATTCTACTACTTGTCAATGAAAATAGCTTCATTTGGTAAAGACTTAATAGCCCATCTAATGGGCTCGACCCATGGTCTGATTATAAAGTCAAAAATTAATTATTATATTTTTTAAAAATAAATAATTAGACATTAAATTTTTATTTAAAAATTAAAATTTTAAAAATAATTTATAAATTTATTTTCAATATAACTTATAATAGGTGAAAAAAAATTAAAATAAATTCTTAACACTTAAACTATTCAATTCGTGCTCAGTGCGGAGAACCGAACATATTTTAAGTAGACCAAATTAATCCCCCGTTTTATCCGCTACTTAACGATTACGACATTTGTACAATGAGCAGACGGTGCAACGGTTGGTAAGATAAGATACATGACCCTCATTGGGCCGCGATTGAGAGACCATACATTAAGTAGACGCTGTAAGCTTTTTGTTCGAATCGAGAGGCCCAACTTTTGGGACCACCTGCAGTCAAAAGGTTTACTCATCCTGTACCGATTATAAAGCTCATTATTGTCTATAGACATGATTTTGTCCGGAAGATTTTATTAGGAATAATATTATCGTGTTCGGTTAAAGTGAATTAAATTGGAAGGAGCAGGAGTGGAATAAATATTTAAATTTCTTATTTTACTTTTAACAGTTGAAATTAAAATTTAAATTATATAAATTTGAAAAGGAATGTTTTATCATGCTTGATGTTTTTAAACTCTTAAATTTTATTAATATGTTAAATAATATCCCTATTGCCTTTATTATATATAAAATATGATGACTTTTAGTAGTAATTTTGATAATATCCACGTGTAAGATATAATCATGATATTTTAATGTAGCCAGATCAGATTAGAATTAGTGATATACACCTGACAAAATAAAATAAAATTAAGAGTTAGTGATATATATGTAATATCGTAATATCTTAAAACACAGCGATTAATCACTGATCAGTGACTTTTCAAACTGATTTTACATTAATTGGATTAAAAAATGTTTTTTATAAAAATCGGATAAATTGATCAAAAATTAGAATTAATCGGTCAAAAATTAGAATTAATCGGTCAAAATTCTGAAAAAATATATATTTAAATTAGTTTATAATAAATTCAATTATTTAACTTATAAGTTTGTTCTCTTTTATTTTATAAATTTTATTATATAATTACTTAAATCTATATTAAGTATAAAAATAATTATATATAAAATAATAATATTAAATTGATTCCGATTAATCCCCAATTATCCAATTAATCTCGGTGTCTTCGATTAATTCAGATTCCCGCATTTTACAACACTGTATAGCACACGACTACACGAGCAACGCCACCCATCACTTTAAATTTCTTTCCAAAAACAACACATGGAGCATAAACTGGATTAAGCCGCAAAATAATTACTCCACGTCTCCACTGCCTTCTTCAACCCGTAACCTCGACTAAGTATTTTTTTTGGATCAAGAACCTTGGCTCGTTTTGAGTTGTGAACCTCATAGATTGAATAATTTGATTTTTAAATTCATGTTGCTAAATACACAAACAGTTTACTCGAAACTAAATTACTTAAAATCAATTTCAAATAAGTATTTTACTAATACACAAATGGCTTGATTCATTTCAACATTACAGTACCCGTCTCCGCATGTCCAAGCCAAAAGCAAAGTAAGCTGCATATAGCCACTCAGGACTTGGTAGAAGGAGTCGGTTTCTCTACTTCCGTGTTAACTTCACCTGATATAATATAACAAAATACTTTTGGTTCCACTTGTTCCTGATAACGATAACAACACTTGCATTGCCAACATTATTGATGCGTGTTTTCAGCGTGGTTGCACGAGTCAATGCAACCTGAGTGCCTATGGTGATGATATTCTCATCAGTTGAGAATTTATGAGTTGCTTTAGCACCAATTGCTGTTATCGACACGTTGAATAATGTTCATATTCTTCCTGAGTTTGTTATCCAATTTATGGTAGTAAGATGCCTTCAAAGCATTCCCTTTCTTATTACTACTGTTTAAACATGGTCTTAGGCCATGTCTGTTTGATGAGATTAGGTTAAGAGATTGGATCATAATTCTTTAAAAAAATTTATCCCATGTTTATTATGAAAATGAGGAGATGGTAACGTTACAGGACAAATAACATTACCCGATAGGATAATATAATACCTAACTGACCTGGTATTTGATGAGGACTAAAATTTTAAATAGACAAAAATACCCTATTAAATACTCAAATTATATTTATAAATAAATCGGAGATATTTTAGGTTAACTTAGGTCATTTATCTTTCAGCTATCAAATAATGGAATTCCATGTCTGCTGGTCCGCTACCAATGGACAACCAAACTCTTGTCTCCTTTTCATTGATTTTCTTTTTATTTTGTAAGAAAACTTTCAATTTATTTCATTTTATTTTGCTTTGCTTCTGGATTTTAGATGAGTGTGTTTGTGATATTTCAAGTTCTTCAGATGCTGAAATATATTTTTAAAATTTGAAACAAATTTAAATTTGAGGATATATATATATATATTATGTAATATATATATATATTATGTAAATTCTATGTGTATTTTATGATTTGATTTTGTATTTTTGGTGTAGAGAACCTGTTTGTTTATATGGTTGACTGAAATTTTAAATATGTAAAATGTGTTAAGGTCGAGGGTTGGCTGACGTTGGTTGTATAAATCGAATATATATCAAGTGTTCACTTATAATAAGNTGAGGGTTGGCTGACGTTGGTTATATAAATCGAATATATATCAAGTGTTCCCTTATAATAAGACTGTTGGGTAGTCAAAATCTAACATCATTATTTTCTCTTTATTTTTATAGATATATATTACGAGCACCTTGGAATTGATGATGTTACAAAAACTCGTTCATAGCCTGAATTTAATTTTATCGCTCTGATATAGGCCCCGTTTGTCTGCACTTATAAGTAGCTTATAAGCTGAAAAAGTTAGTATATATGTACTTTTTCTGAAAATAAGTAACTTATTTTCAAATTTGGAAATAAGATTTGGTCTTAAATTTCTAAAATAAATATTAATTTTTTAAAAAAAATATGAAAATACTTTTTTAAAAAAAGTAACTTATTACTTATAAGCTAAGCCAAACACCCCCATAGTGTTCTTTACTTTACTATGCAAGAGAAAGAGTTGAATTCCAACACTTTTGTGGTGCACTTGTCACATTGATAGCGGTACTGAGTACACTTTTCAGGCTAGCTAGCTATAAAAGAAAAAAGACCACCTGCTTGGCTACTTGTTGTGTAAAGAATATCCACTCAACGTATATTAATATATTGATTGATAAGTTTTCATCTACTATATTATACTACTGTTAATAATATTGTATGGATCCATTTGATATTGTTAATTTGACTTTATTATTACAGGTTAAACGAACCAATATCCTGTTCATATATGTTGCATGGTGCATGCTTCTGTCCATGACACTATTATTTAGACAAGACGGAATTTTTACGAGACACGTACATTTTTATAGATTGATACTCCCTCTGTCCCATTCAATTCTATACAGTTTTCTTTTTTGAATGTCCCTCTCATTTGTATACATTCCAAAAATAGTAAAGTTTTAATAATAAAAAATACTATTGCACCCACTAACTTTCCTCCACTATCTCAAATTCATAATATAAAAATACTATTACACCCACTACTTTCCTCCACTATCTCAAATTTATTATTATATATTAATAGGTCTCACCACTTTACTCACTTTTCATCACCTTACTCATTTTATAATAGATGTCTTGGTCTCCGTGCCCATGAGAAGTGTATACTTCTCAATGGGACGGAGGGAGTATTGAACAACTTAAACGTTATGTAAAGAGAATTAAACTAAAAAGGATGGAGTAAACTAATAATAAGTTAGCAGCTCTTACAACCCTCAAATGACAAGTTCTTGTGATCTTTTACGTACACCAATGGTTGAATTGATCTCAGTCACAGAAACTAAAAAAATATATAGAGAGAGAGATGTCAAATAACATAAATAATTTATATAGAACATTGTCAAGGGGTGAAGAAGCTAGAGCCACACTTGCATTTCCATCCTTCAGGTTCATAATTAGCAAACTGGAGGTGTAAATGTTGAGTGTTGGTTGGGACTTGAATGGCAATGCATGGCCTGCAGTGCCCACATCTGTGAGCACAGTTTGGTGGTCTTGAACCAAGTCTTCTCATCCCTAGTTTGTATTTCCTCTCTTCTTCGTCTTTCTCCATTTTCATTACTCCCTTCCTCTCATTTCCTTGCACCTAAACAAAAAAAAAAATACTCCTATACAAGTAAGATAATTGTAGTCCACAGAATGCATAAGCACTGCTATTTTCATATATGTGCAAGTCCATGCAGTTTAAATCAAGGAGAGACAGAGAAATGTACTTGTTTTGAGTCAAAGGCAACTTGTGGAGAATGCAAGGTTTGGCTTGTGTCTGATCACAAAAGTTGACATACATGAAGAAAACAAGTGTTAGTTCAAGATAAGTATGCTTAAAATTAAATCAAACTATAAACTAAGCTAGTCAAAAAGGCAGATCAAATAAATGTAACAAAAGAGTTTTAACAAGGATACTGTCATGAATGCAGCTAATTACCTTGTTGAAGAGCAGCACTATGATGCAATGGTGAAAAGGGCTGAGCTGCTGCAAAAATCCAACTTATTATATGCAAAGTAGCTATTAAAAAGTTGTACATTCTTCTCTTCATCATGAATGTGTGCTCCAAGTTGTGTTACTTGAATGGACTGAACCACAGAGATTTCAACTGGTAAAGTATGACTGTTTGATAAAAGTAAAGAGTAATGAAAGATTGAAAGGGATTGTTGATAAATAGAACAAACTCTTAACAGCCAGCCATGCATGTATGTTTATAAATGATGCAACTTTCTTTTGTGTGAAATGTGTTATTTGGCATCATGTCATCTGTTGGTGAGATTTTTCTTGACAATAAGTGATTCTGCTTTCATGTCAAACAGTCTTAAGACTCGCACTAGTATACTACTCCTTCCGTCTCATCCATTTGTTTACATTTACGTTGGGCACGGAAGTTAAGAAAATTATATAAAGTAGCATGAAAGAGAAAGAAAAGTGGATGAAAGAGAAAGAAAAGTGGTTAAAATGATGTGATCAATTGATATTTAATTGATAGATTTGAAAAGGGAGAGGAAAGTAGTGGGTGAGAGTAAATTTTATAATATAAAAATTTATTATTTTTAAAAAATTTTGAAACATAAAAAATCGGGTGAAACATCCAAAAAAAGAAAGAGTAAAGAATTGGACGGGAAATCCAATTGAATTCCCATTTTTCACCTCCACAGCTTCACAATGGGGATGTTTGGGGGAATTTTTTTCCAGAATAAGTCAACTTATTTTAAGACAAAGTTAGAGATTCCTAACTTTTTTCTGAAAAAAGTTAACTTTTTTTTGCAACTTATAGAATCTCAAATATACATTAAATACTTGTATAAAAAACATTTATCAAAATATGAAATTTTTACCCGAAAATAAGTCNAAACATTTATCAAAATATGAATTTTTTACCCGAAAATAAATCCAAAAAAACTTATTTTAAGGCAGGCCAAATAATGAATAAACTGTTTATTATATTTCTTAGGTCTTCTACATCCCATTTTAAGATGTTGAAGTATTTATTAGAAAGAACACATTCACCTTGGCATTAGTACTAGTACTATTCTGGAGAAAGCCTTAAGAATGTCTGACTACCTAGTACTGCCTATCTATAATAGCCTTTTTTTTATGATGCTACAAATAAGTATGCATAGTTCATTTTCATACACAAATATGCTAGATAGTAGATACAGACGTGGCACTTTTAATTGGGGTTAAAGAAAATGAATTATTCAATACATTACAGTAAGTTCTTGGGATTTACAACTGTTCATTGACAGGTTAGATAAGCAGCTCTGTATGAGTCAAAAAGAGTTGTGATTTATCAATTATGACAATCAATAGTTTACATCTCTGCTCAGAGTGCAAAGATTAACAAGGCAAGACAGCTTCTCCTGCTTCCAAACTTCTTATAACAACTTGGAAAACATGCTAGAACTTTGACAAGGTCTAGAAACCTTATTCTTGGACATTATTCATGCATCTATTTGCTAAGAATTGCTAAAATAAAGTAGCAACAAATGAGATTAATTTACTAAAATATTGGTGCAGTACAATAGTATTAAATACATAAAACATTATTTCTTGGACACAATATATGGGGAAGATATTGGTAATGTCAGCATTGTCATAAAGCAAAAAGGGGTTTAACAAAGAAGAAACTGTCATTTTGCTGCAAGTAGGCAGACCAGCAGGTCAAGAAAACATGAATCCAAGAGACCCCTATAAGTAATAGACTGCAAATGAGAAGAGTGGGGAATGGAACTGAGAGAGAGATGGGTAGGATGTGATGACTGGTGAGTAGAGATAAGAACTTTCTCATCAAATGAAAACTGTGCATTGATGTAGTTTTTTAATGGTGCATTGGTACATAGCTGATAGCCCTCTTACAGCCACTGTTCATTTCACTCTAGCTGAGGAGCAAGAGAGGTCTATGTAGTTGCAGAGTTACTGTAGTCACTTTTGACTAGGTGAGAAAAACTTCACTGACTAGTTTCACCTAAATTAGATACAGACAAAATGGCCAAATTTGTTAACAGAATGATTTTTAAATTTATGACTATATGTTTGTTATTGATAATGGTAGAAGTTCAATTATGCTCATTGTTCCATCATCCATGTACAAAATAAGATGATTCAAAATAGGAGGGGGAAGCTGGAAGCACATCTTATTACTATGTTCAGTTTACAACTAGTTAATTCCGAAGAGCAAAAGGGTCGAGGGAGAATTAAGGAGTGCCGGAATGGTGGCAAATATCGTCTTAGTGCTAGAAGAGGTTACAATTTGATTATCAAGAATGGTGTACTTGTTAAATTTCAGTTATTATCAACTGAATGAGCCAAATTGTATATTGAAGAACAAGAACTACTAATTTTTCATTGAATTCAAATAAAAAACTTTAGACTGGACAATTATCAAATTTGTGAGATTTTCTAATGTGTATGATTTGTTGTATTAAATTAACGTAAATTGTCGAAAATGAGCCAACATGTCTCCAAGAAAACAAAAGCTATTTATTTATTTTGCATTGAATTTGAATATCATCAAGACAACTATGTCTACAAGAAATTAAAGAATGAAAGAACCTGTAATGAGTTGTTACAGAAAAAGGAAATACTAAAGATCAAATGAAGGGAAAAAAGATTTTGAAGAGTCCTAAAACTTAAAAAACTGAGAAATTCTAGTTCCACCATGTTATGCCTCACTGCCATTTTTAAAAAGAACAGTGTAGAGCTGCACCAACTGCAAGACTTTGTGTCCCGGTTTAGGATAGTACTAGCCCAAGTTAAAATCTCAGTTGGAAGCAATGTGAGTTCTAGGACTGGGGAGCCCCATGTAGGAAAGCCCCGGAGATAGCCTGACCTTTGAGCTTGGCCGTGGTGAGGGAATGGGACCATAGTTTCCATAAGCAGGTCCGGAAGCCACACGAGGAGACAAATTAACTTGTTCGAGAGCTCGGCACTGCAATTCTGCAGGATAGTCACGCACACAACCAATACGTGGTCCAGTTCCTGAAGTCCACTTGCAGGATAAGCGTCTGGCCATGCTGAACATTGGTTCCTCTAAGTCGGAAGCATCTATTTTCTTGTTTGGAACATTTACATTAACATCAGATGCATCTATTTCTTCTGGTTCAGTGGTTGTAGTTGATGACATTGACAATGATACCTCAGCCTCAGCCTCTATATTAGATGAGAAGGAGTCATCATCTATTGCACACCTCTGTTCCACAGGAAATAAATACCCATTAGTTATTCGTTAGGAATCCTATCATCAAAGCTCGAACTAATAAAATGACAATCTTATCAAAAAGCTGTACATGTACATTGTACAATATAGTTTATATAGACCTATAGATATTTTACCTTGACATTTGTAAGATCAACATGATGATCCTCAAGGAAGCTAATGAATTCCATGAAGTTCTCTTCTGTTGGATGGTAGTGACCGCTGTAAGGCCATATAGCCTGTCAATGAATACCAGCATCAATGATCAAAATCACATAACTTGTTGTACCCTGCATTTGTACTGCATGCATATTTAGATACACAAATACTCACACACATTCACACGTACCTCAAGAACACCATCATGTGCAACTAATCTTCCAGCTGCCATAGTTGCACCACCAGAAAGGAAACTAGAATGCTGGAACACACCTTTCTTCTTCTTAGCGACATACAATTTCCTGAATGTGCTAAGAACAAATATCCACTTAGAGCCCTCAACCGTATCGACAAATAAACCACTTTGTCTGTACAAAAGCTTCCCGTCTTCTACAATCACTTCATATGTTTCCCTTTCAACCTAAAATTAGCAATTGCAAAGTTAGCAACATTTCACTTTTAGTATAGTTTGTCCCTGCAAAGGAATAAGGTATTTTCAGACAATGGTTCCAAACTTACAGGTCCTAGGTACTGGATGCATTGACGTTGTAAGCAGCTCCTTGAGCATTTCTCAACATTTATATCTTTTCCATCTCCAACATCCAACCTTCACAATATTTGAAGAAAATATCATAAACAGGGTGTTAAATTGAGGTCGACTAGAAAGTGTGTAATTTTTTTTAAAGTCAATTAGCTATAGACATAAATCAATATATTTATTGACTGCAAAATCAGACCATTGACTAAAGAGAGTGATAACAATTCAAATAGTTTAAAGGAGTGCTCACCAGTAGAAGAAAGGTTGAGAGCTTTCACTTTCAAACCAGATATCGTAGTACATATGCAAATTGTGTCCATATCTATGGCGCGGATCAATCTGAAACAAGATAAAGAGGATCATGAAAGGAGCAACAAATATTATCCTTCTTATTTATAGCGAAATTGATTATGTACTACTAAAAGATTTAAGGGATGAGGCTTATTATGATCCTTTAACTCATAAACTTAAAAGTTCTTTGAAAAAGCTAAAAAACATTCAATTGAAAAGAATATTAGGATTGACCAATCTCCAGATAGAGACTTACAGCTTCAAGCCAGTGCTGTAAAGCTAGCTTTTGAGCCTTTTCGCACTTGGACAAACCCTTTCCAACCTGAAATTAAACAATCAAGATTAATATATAAACCTTTAAACTAAAGAAACAAACGCATGCTTTTCAAAAATTTCTGAGTTGAAAAAAGTACCTTGGCAGCTCTAGTCCTTGCCCTAGCCCACCGTGAAACAGCTGTTTCCGGCTTCTCAACACTGAAGTAAGACACCGAGCTTCGTTTAAGAGCTGCAAAGTCTAATGCCTTCCACCTATAAGAAAGAAGATGAATTTCAATTCCATTAATATAATGAACAACACAAGAATAATTGAGCTAATAAACAGTCCAATAAAGAAGAATGTGTTGAGGGACAAACCAGAGTTCCTCAGCCACAACTGCGCAATCGGCAAGATTTCTTCGTGTACGATAACTTTTGTAGACTTTCTGAAGCTTAACTGCAGCAGCATCAAGCTCACTAATTGGTAGTGGCGAAAATAGTATCGCAGGCTCAGGAAGTGAGACACGGGGCATTGATTTGTGAGGAAATTTTGAGCCATATCCATTGGATTTGACTCCCGAATAACCAGAATCTGAATTCTTTATGTCTTGAACTAAATTCTTGAATGAAGAGGTTGTTTCAAGCATCACTCTTACTGGCTCACAATTCTTTAAGTTGATTGAATTCTTTCTACCATTATTCCTAGGAGAATGAGACCCAATTGAGTTTGTCATAATATCTGAATCTATTTTCTTGAAACTACTAGTTCTCAATGTCATTTCTCCGATTCCTAAAAGAACTAACAACTATGTTGTTACAACCTGCAGAAAATGAACAGAAACTCAAGTAAATTCAACATGCTTAAAATCCATCATTAACAATAATATAAAATACATTATGCATAACACAACAATTTAAAAATCAAAGTACTCTGTAAACCAAGATTAGATAAGAAATCATGATTGATTAATGATATCAAAGTGCTAATTTTAATGTTCTTTCCCCCTTTTTAATCACCTTCAAACATTAACCATATAGATATAAAATATAAATCATAAATTACAATAAACAAAACACACTCACCACCAATAGAAACCAAAGCTTTCAACTTATTTCTTTCTGTGTATCTTTAACTTATAAGTAAAATAAGATGCTAATGAATATGACTACAAGTCTACAAGCATGAAATATATATATATATATATATATATATACACCACCAGCTGAGAAGTTTCAAAGAAATAAAATAATAAAAAGTTATTGGACCTTAAGATACGTAATAGAGGAGGACTGGAAAATGGAAAGTATGCAGCAGTCTTTGAATCCAGCTAGGAGTAATTTGTAATGTAATGTATCTCTCGAAAAGTTTTGATTTTGATTCAAACCCACAAAGTGGTTTGATTATTTCAAGGCTTGGAAATTAGTACACTGATTTTTGGATATTCAAAATGCAATCTTTATTTGGTTTTGTCTACCCTACACCCCCTTTTTTGCAGACAAGCATGCAAATACAAATATATACTACTGTGTGTGTATGTGTTTTGAAGATGGTCAAAGAANCTACCCTACACCCCCTTTTTTGCAGACAAGCATGCAAATACAAATATATACTACTGTGTGTGTATGTGTTTTGAAGATGGTCAAAGAAAGGAAACTTGAGAATCAAGAGGAGGGTTCCATGAAAATACTAGACTAGTGCAGAGGAAAAAAGAAGAAAGAATTCAATGTTTATTTTGATGCATGAAAGGTCAACTACAACTACACAGTTGGTGTAAAAGTCTCAAGTCATGAAGCGTGTGATGACTGATATGGTACTGCTCAAGTGTAGTTTATGGATTGCCTTCTTTCCACAATTTTTTCTGTAGAAAATCACTAAGCTTGACTCATTTGAAATTGTTCGTTCTAGATTTGTTTTAAATTATTAAAAGGTGAAAAATGCAATCTATTCAAAAATTGTCAATTGTCATGTGTAATTGATAACTTTATTATAATAATATAACACTTCAAGTGCATACATATGCTACGTCATTTGAGATACGCAGCATTGCACTTAAAAGATTCTACACTAAATCAGAAAATAATTACATATAAGATATAGCTTGCATGAAAATATTTATTAATTAATTTACGAGACATGTTCGTTGCAGTAAAAACTTGTCATTTTCATTGATGGACACACATATATATGAATTATTTCAAATCAAACCAAAAATTATATATGAATTGGATTCTCACTCAACTTAAAAATGATCAGAATGAGTAGATATAAGTTTATTCCCCCAAAGACTTGTATGAATTTCTAACTTCATATAACTTCATTGTACTATACATACAACTCTAATCTAATTTCTGTTTTTAATGTATACCATTATGAGATTTTAATTTCGTCCCTTCTTTTTCTTATTTACTCTGATTAATGAAGAAAGCATAAAAAAACTAAGCACAGTAGAGTAGACCTAGTCAAGATAAGAATTACTATAATCCAGGACAAGGGAAGTGTACGTAAAAAGTACACGAGCACATGTGAAGGTGATACTAGTGGTAATAAATATAGCGCAGGGACTGGGGGGAGCAATAAATAAAGTTTGTTTAAAATGTTTATCACACACTTAGCTGGCGATACATGGGCGTCGTACTATTTTATTTATTACATACACGTACACACACTGTTAAATACAACAACCCATTCTGCAACTTGTTTTTGTTGCCGACCCAAAAATAAAATAAATTAAAATATTTAAAGATGTACAGTACTCCTTCTGGTTCATAATTATTATCTCATTTTAATTTTTTAAAGTTAAATTAATAAATTTTGATCAATAAATTAAATATATTATATAATAATAAATATTTTTTGAAAAATATTATAATAAAATTTAACTTTTCTGTTTTATGAATCAATTTTTAAAGTCGTAAAATTATAAATAAATATCTTTAAATTATTAGTCAAAACTAAATAAATTTAATTTTTAAAACTTAAAATGAAACAAAAAATATA
>QRFB01007416.1:8552-35256 GCA_008931105.1 Oenanthe javanica
GCATCCATCGAGGTAATACAATCAATTGATAGTGAAACATAAATCAATGCTACAATCCAGTTTATCAGTTGATAAACAAGTTTCAACTGATAACTGGTTTCCTAGTCAATGGATATTTATAAGTCATATCCATTGATCAGTTACAGAATAATTTTGAGTCCCTATTGAAATTCTAAGTAATTTGTTATCATCAAAACTCATAATTCCTAACAGTAATCACCACGGATGAATAACCAGTCTACTCTCGCATTCACAGTGCTATGTAGTCTCTGATGGTTTCCCTTTGGCGATATCCGGGGTATGTCCTGCTAGAAATCAAACTGTCTAGTCACCCTGTCCGTGTAGCACCATTCCACAATCTCGTTGCATATCAGTGGACACCTTGATGACCACCGTCTCCGCCCAACAACAGATGGGAGAAGCCGAGAACTAATACCTCTATACGGCCTCTACATAATATAATCATCCGTACCCATGCAATCCAGCTCATAACGGACAATACGCGCCTGTGAACGAGGGACGCTAATCATGCTCAACCGTACCTTCCACCTGAAATATATTTACACCACATATAAGACATTAAATAAAAGACCGACTACAACAAATATAGTTAATAACTGCATTAGGGTTAAATAATACCTCATACTAAGGGGATAATCCATATATACATCCTCCCGGGGTGAAGGGGCTAGGGATGGAAAACCCTCCCAAATCCATACCTAAATGCATGACACAATAATATAAGTGCATGAGTGCTGCAACCGAGGAAATATTAAAAAGAAAGTTTAGTCTAATTACCTGCAACAGTGTCATACACCCATATATGTCTGATTTGTCACCAATAGAAGCAGAACACATCCCCCTGTATAAATAGGCAAGTGCTGCACTACCCCAACTATAAGTGGGAATCTGTGTATGATCTCGTACATAGTGAAGGAACTGGAACGGGATCCGGTTCCCTAAAGAGTGAGGAAATACAAATCCGATAATGAGAAGCATGTGAGCCCGTGTGTGGAATAACAACTCCCTCTCATAATCATTGGAATCCATATCGTCGCTCACAACTAGCAAAGTGATCAACCAACCATCTGATCTTCAAGCCGTTTCTATTCAATTCTTCTACCGTGGGGTACACACCCAATACCTCACCATACATGCGGTACTGCTCAGCTATACTATGATCTACAAATGTGTGAATCATAAGAGCTCCACAAGTAGGAAGTCCTAAGATATGATAAACATCCTCAAGAGTGATAGTAGTCTTTCCAAAACGAAAATGAAATGTATGAGTCTCAGGCCGCCATTGCTCCACAAAGGCTGTGATCAAGCCCCTATCATGTCTAAATGCCCCTATCTGATATACTCTCTCAAAACCAGATGACGAAATAACTGCATGTATCTCTGGTGGAGGTGGGTACTCCTCACGGTATCTCAGTACTGATTAAAATTCACCCTCAAACGCAAATCAACAAGATCATGCAGATAATATATATATAAATAAATAAATAAATATATATCTATATAAATATATATATATATATATATATATATATATATATATGCATATGTATATTAATTTCTAAATATATATATATATATATATATATATATATATATATATATATATATATATNTATTTAGAAATTAATATACATATGCATATATATATATATATATAAATTACCTGTCCATCCCACAACAACAGTGATCGATGCCCGAACTGCTGGGTAAGTAAAGACTCATCTATAGGACCAGGGTGATAATTAAATGAAGCCATATTTTTTCTGCATTTAATTTATATCAAATAATCATTAATATTAAAGTTACTAACTTATTAATAATTATCAACTCAATCTAAATCAAAAATTATACGTATATGTTATTAATTTTTCTATTATATTCCTCTTATAATAATAATATTCACTTTTCGAATTTAGACTTTCATAATAATATCATTGTCATTTTATAATGTAATCCTCTATTGTTAAAATTTTAATATTATTATCATAAAATAGTTTCAAAAAATACTTGTCATATTATTAACAAATTTAATATTATTATCATAATTATAATATTAATATTTCTATAATAATATATTTTAGAATATAAGCCTCTTTTAATAAAAATAGTGGTCATTTTATTAAAAAATTTAATATTATTATCATAATTTTCAATTTATTATAATATTAATATTAAAATTATATATTTTATAATATAATACTCTTTTAATAAAAATACCGGTCATTTTATTAAGAAAATTAATATTATTGTAATATTTATAATATTATAATATTAATATTAAATTAATATATTTTATAATATATTCTTCTTCTAATAAATATTAAGTAATTTAATATTATTATCATAATTACATATATTAATATTATTATCTATTATTCTCTATATTAGTAAATTTTATATGTTGTTTTTCAATTTAATTATCTATTAAAAATTTTAAGGCATTATTTATCGATTAATATTATTTATAACATATATTACATATATTAATATTATAATATATTATTCTCTATATTACTAAATATTATCTATTATTTTTTAATTTAGATAATATTATAATTTAAAATTTCTAACGACTTCACACTAATTAACAAATCTATTTTTCTCGATTAGACATCTCATCGAACACCCTATATGCATTTCTTCGAAATTCAAAAATTAAAACTTGTATAATCAACAATAATCAACACAAACATATATTTAGCAACACAAGTACAAGGTACCAACGCAGGCAACAATATATATACACGCATCAATACAATTATAGGCATAGTTCGAAGAGGAGAAGAAAAAATATATAAACATCAATACAATTACAGGATAGTTCGAAGAGGAGAAGAAGAGAGTTTTGGGATCCATTTCATGTACCTTATGTAGCTGAGTAGCAAAGTGCTCGGGGAGATGCAGGCCGAGTAGCTACACCAAATGATTCGGCGGTCTTCGAATGATTTGTGTCCCTGTTGTGTTGTGTGTGGTTTGTGTAGCTGTTTTCTTATTTTGTGTAGCTGTTTTCAATAAAATAAGACAACAAACGACGCCGTTAACCGCCAACTTATTTGGCGGTCATCAAAACAATTTTCCATTTGATGAATGCCAATTCTTCTAGCGGTCATCAAAACAAGTTCCCATTTAAAATTTGCAATGACCGCCCGTTACTCTGGCGGTCATCATTTAAACTCAATTTCCACTTCCTCCTTCGATGGACGCCATGACAGACATTTAGCTGTACCATTTTTGAAATGTAAAACTCAGCCGTCCCATTTTTGCAATTGAACTAACTAGTTGCGCCATGAATGAAACGGAGCCCAACTAGCATAAGGTGACAATTTAGACACGTCAACGGTAGCCATGATTTTTTACGGTACAGCTATAATTCGACGCGAAAGAGGTCGAATCGAATTTTCATTAAATAAATTTGAGTTTTGTTATGCCCAATATTTGGGCATGGGCTCTAGGAAATCTCAATATCATTATTGACAAACTCATCTAATAATATGGTCCACTTAGCATGCATGACTCGTGTTGAGTTTGCTTCACTAGAACAATAAAAACATTCTAAGGGACTCAGCTTAGCGTGAGATCACAATACTAGTACACTAGCCTTAGACTCACTCTATTCTCTTATCTTCATAAAAAGTTTAATTTGAATCTAAAGGTCAGGAAAAGAGGAGAACCGGTTGGGAAGAGATGAGAACCAGACGAGAAGAGATGAGAACTAGACAGGAAGAGAGGAGAACCAGTCGGGAAGAGATGAGAATCGGACAGAAAGATAGGAGAACCGGTGGAGAAGAGATGAAAACCAACCAGTAGAATAGGAGAATCGGCATCATCCCGGTTCACTACCTCTTATCAATCTCAAGGACAGGAAGAGAGGAGAACCGACCTCAGCCTGGTTACTACTTTTTATCTTCTCAATTAGCATAACATTTTTGGAAGCAAGGTTCTAGCCCGGCTCGCGAGCCCGGATCCCATAGCTGCAGCTAGCCTTGAGTACTTAGTGCTTGGAATATTCTAAGGGACCTAGGCTAGCGTGAGTTCGCAACGCTATCCGGCTAGCCTCATGTTCATTCAATCTCAAGAAGACAGAGAGAGGAGAACTGACATCAGCTTAGTTCGCTTTTCATAATCTCTTTTCTAGGTTGCATAGATCTTACATAAATGGGACCTCAACATGGTCGATCATCTAGGTCCTCCTGTCCCGGATCACTTCGTTAGCCCGGATGACTTAGCACATATTTATCATAACTAACTAGAAAGTTCCTAGCCGCATGGGCTCACCTCACCTAATGTTATTTACTGATCTGAAGACTACGGAAGGCCCCACGAGACAACATATCAACGTAATTATCTATTCAAAGATAGATAGTCGTATAGAATCTCATCTCATCAAGGGATCCACGTAGGGTCATCTCTACATTTTGCTTCTGCGAGGCCATATCGTGTACAACTCTCTACATGGACTCTTTGCTCTACAACTCCATGACAACCCCCACAGCCGTTCGGGTTTTGGTCATGGCAGTTACATCTGGGAAGTCTGCCCTTCACATCCACACAGACTTGGGATAAATCCCGTCATTTCTATGAATTTGGGCCTGATGGACTAGACCAATACCTAGCCCATATAGGTAACTTGTCCTCCAATAACTACGTATAGCTTGAACCCCTATAAATAGGGTACGTATACCTCTTGTTTTAGTTGATTGACAATTGGCAGAAAGAGAGCAAATATAATTTCTGGCTTTCTAATGAATCAACAGGAAGATCCACTACCAATATCCATCACTTTTCACCCGTGTTCTTCGCGTTCTTCATCAAGTTCATCAGCAAATCATCATATTTTACTCCGTGATTCCAGCACACCTCCATTATTACTATTATATCAGTTTCTCCCTATAATAATTGGCGCTAGAAAGAGTGGGTTTTTGACATCTGAAGGAGAAGGTTGTCTCACGCTAGAAGAAACGGAAATGACTCTGAGTTAGAGAATGATGGAACGGAGGGTGCGAGACCCCAAGGAATACCAGCTAGAACCCACCTCAAATCGACCCTTTGCTCTTGAAGTTCTTGGATGAGCTCGGCCAAAAAATGACTGAGTTCAACAAAAGAATGAAATGGGCAGAGAAGAGAATCTCCTCTAAGAAAACCACTCTAAGCGCTAGACGAAGGATGAGGATAGCCAAAAGGTCCAAACGCCTCAAGTCACATGAGGAACCTCGATACCTCGTGAAGGACTTTGTCGGCAAGGCCGAAAATGAGAAAAATGATGAGTCCTTAGAGTGGGATGATGTGCCCCCAGCCAGGTGCATCGAGGCCACGAGACCCCTCTCAAGTCACATCATGGGTCAGCTCCTTCTGAGGCGAGGTTCACCAGTGTCTTTGATAGGGTTGAGAAGAAGCCAATGGAGTATGACTTAAGAATAAAGTTAGATAATGCCCGAGCGAAGAATACTGAGGCGAGACCCCGATATCTCAACAGTACACCAAATTTAGGTATTTGGTATCCTAGAGATTTTGATTTAGAGTATGTATAAAGTTGATAGCTTTTTAGAGTATGTTTAATCTCTTTTTATAACGGTAATTCCTTTTCTAGTAAAATATCAAAAAAATTGGTGTGACTTAATTTTAAGTCAGTTTATTCTTGAAAAATATAAATAGCAGTTTCATTTCTTATTTCATTTCACTTGCTATTTTTCTTACTCATCAATTTTCTTACTTTTTGCTCTCTAAGAACCCTAAGGCAGTTTTCTAATCTTTTCTCAAGAATCTTCTATTAATCTCATTCTAAGAACAGCAATGGCACCCCAGAAAAAGATATCATCATTAACAGGTTTCATTTATGAGTAGAACAACTTTACTGGATGTCTAACTGTGAATGATGCTCACACTGATTTTCATCCGTTGATGAGATTCTTGGCTGATTGCAAAGTGTCCAAAGCTCTGAGTGAAGCACCCACAATAGTGTGTTCATTTGTGGAAGAACTGTGGACCTCTGTAGAAGTATCACAAGATGGGAAGGTAATTTCTTACACTTGCAAAGGTAAATCTTACACCATCTCTAGTGCTACCATTTCTGAATGCCTAGATATTCCTGCTAACAACTGTGAAAACCCCCCAACTGATGAATAAATTAGGAATATGATACAATTGTTAATTATGCTAAATCTGAAGCTGAATTAGGTGAAATTGTTAGAAAACATCTTAGAAAAGAATGGAGCTATTTTTTTGATGCAATTATCAAGGTATTTTCTGGAAAAATAAGTAATTTTGATGTAATTACTACAAGTATGCAAGAAGTTACTTATAGTATCCTATTTGATAAGTACTTTGAGTTTAGCAAACTACTCCTAAATGAATTAACTGTTAAACTAGGAAATAAAGCATCTATAAAGAATAATATTTATTTTGCTAGATTCTTCATGCTGTTTATTAATACTGCTATTGGAGAATATAAGATAACTGTAGAGATGGAAACATTAGAAGCATGGACTCAAAACAAAAGGGTCTTCAAGGACTTGGTGAGAATCAGCTTACATACTAGGTTGTACCTCATCTATCCTCACTTTGTAGAGGTATTTCTCAAAATTCATAACTTCTCTTTTACTCCTTCTGAGGTACCTCTTTCTTTGCCTTCTGCAACAATGTAGGGAGATGAAAATACCCCCATCCCTCCTACCCAAGTTGCAAAACCCTTCAAATCCAAGTCTAAGAAAACCACCTCAGTAGTTTCTCAGCAAACTATTGTTGTAAAATCCAGAAAAAGAAAAACCATTGAGAAGGGTGTGAAGGTGGTTGACAAGGGTGAGGGAACTGGCCAACATCAAGAAATCCAGAAGAATAAGGTTTGAGAGGGTGTGATTGTTCAGCCAACCACCAGTCCAATCTCTCAAGTGATAAAGGAATTGAACACATCTCTAGCTGCATCTTCTCAACAAGATGTGGTTATTGAAAAGAGGTCTCAACCAGGACCATCTGTTGAGGAACAAGAACACAAAATAGTTCAACCCTACAAGTGGAGAAAGAAGAGAAATAATAATGCACAAGGTTCAGACACACTTGCAAAGTCAAATGGAAATTTGGTGGAGCCTCCAGCTTCTTCAATTGATGTGTCTCAGAATTTTCCTGAGGTACAGCCCCATTCATTATTTATTCCTTCTCCTCAATCTCCTTCAAAATTTATTTCTTCAGAAACTTTGATGATTGATAACATCAATGTTTCAAATTCATTCTCCTTACAACTCAGGGTGGAGCCAACACTCTCACCTATTTCACCAAAAAGGGTAACACCTTGGATGAAAAGGTTGAAACTGCAAATTCTCCTAAGTCAATGGATATTCATCAATCAACTGATAATATTCAACATCCATTGACTATCACTCATCCATTGATGGATATCCTCACATCCATCGAAGAGCTTCAATCAACTGATGTTCATCAATCGATAGATATCTCACATTAATTGATCAACACTTCTATTACAATTTATGCCACATTTGTTGAGGTTGTAGAAAGTTTATTAGGTTTGAGTGGAGTGGGTGAGGTGTGTGAGAGGCAAGGTTTCCATACCTTGACAAAAGGATAGAGTATGAATGAGAGGCCTTTAATTTTTTCTGAGGAGGCAAAAAGAGAGGGTCTGAGCAAAGAGAGTTCCACCTTAGAAGGTGATGAAAAAGGAGAGCATTGTGAGGGAGAGGTGAGAATCCAAGATGAGATCCTGATGCAAAAACAGATAGAAGAGAGTGAGAGATAAAAGAATAGAGAGAAACCAATTTCACCATCTCATGAAGCTTCAACTTCTAAAACTAAAGAATTTGCAGAAAAACTCACCCGGGAGTTGGGGTTGGAGTTAGGGGAGATAGAGAAAATGGAGTTCCTGCAGGAGTTCCAGATGCCCACATGGTGGAGGATAATGAGATTGATGTTAATCTAAATGTTGATACCTTTCAACATGAAGATCCTTATTATCAAGAATTGGCAGCAGCCACTAATCAAGAAGCTGAGAAAATGTTGGGATTAGTCCAAACATAAGAGAAATTCAGGAGTGGGAAAGAAAATTTAGCAAGAATTCCTGAAGACATCTCTCACATGAATCCTGAAGATGTTGAATCTGATTCTGATGATGATCTGTTGGAGCCTGCAATGGCTAGTGATGCAACTAATTCAGCTAATACTGAAAGAGCAATAGTTTCACACTATAGAAGATCAATGGCTGAGATAAATATAGAGGATCTTGTTCAAAGAAGAATTTTAAATTTCTACAGGGATAGCTTGAAAATTCAAAAGATGCATGTCACAGGTTCCAAGTATGAATTGAAGAAGATTAGGGAAGAGATTGACAGTGCAAGGACACACTTTGACACTACAGTTGACTCTAGACTCAGTCTCACTATGATGACAAGAATCAAGCAGATGCTTGACACTGAGTCTACAGCCAAATACAAAGTTGTGGAATTGGAGAAAAAGGTGAATGCAATGGAAATCAATATGCAACAAATTCTAACCAATCAAGTCACCCAAATCAAGCTTCTGAGAAGACTTCTGGAAACTCCCTTCATTTCTCAATCCATGGAGCACGAACCAATTACTGATAACAAAAAGGGGGAGAAGGATGAAGAGTTGAGGAGGGAGGTAACAGATGTGATTAAGAATACTGACAATGTCATTTCCAAGAAAGATCCAAAAAGAGAATTGGCTCAAAAGATTGTCCACCAATTTAATGCAATAATAAGTAAGAACAAACAGAAAGCCAATCATTTTAATACCAGAAATTCTTGAGGCTGTTAAAACAGGAGAGATAAGGATGGATGAAGGTAGCTCAAAACCTAGTGATAGAAAAGGAAAGGGTATATTAATTGAAGATGGCAAGAAGAAAAAGGAATCTGTCACAGGTGGAGGTGACAAACTATTGTCAAAAGTAATAGTTGTTGGTATTGAAGAAATGAAGCATCTAGAAAAAGAACAAGAAGAATTAGTCATTCAATTACAAAAAGAATTTGATGATGAGGATAGGTTCATTAGAGAAGAAAGGACAAATGAGAAGGCTGAGAAGAAAAAGTAGTCAAGATAGAAGCATATAGCTCATAAGAAACCAAAGTCAAGCAAAACAAAGAGAAAATTGAATATTGATGAAGAAATGACTAAGGGTGAACAACTTGTGAAAACAGAGATTCAAGACCAACCATATGGGAGTGGCATAGTCAATCAACCATCTGGAAGTGGTATATCCAAAGAAATTAAAGTGTTCAAGACTCAGCCAAGCAACTTCATTCCTATTAAGAATGAGGGATTGATTGTTGTTAAGGGCCAAAGGAAAAGAGATGTGGACCTTCTTCACATAGAATATGAAGATGGTTCACAATCATCTTTTACCTTTCAATAAGTAAAGGAAGAAGGCTATGCAACTTTGATAAAAATTTATATTCTACTCAACAGAAGATATTATCTAACCCAGAGACTTGCTCAAAATATTCTACAGATAATGAAGGACATGACAGAAGTACCTCTTCAAAGTGGAAAGATATGACAAAATAAAAATTTGAAATCCTGAAGGAAGAAAGGTATTCCATGAGCCATTTTACATGATGATCTACAAGGACAGGGAAGGCAATGGGAAATTTATTGACATCTGTAAAGAAATCAACAAACTGTCCAACCTGGATCCTAATCATTTGGCATGTCAACTAGACTATAATGTTGAGGATGAAAAGATTCTCAAAGGGACACTCTACAGAAGAATGAAAGAAAATCAAGACATGGAGAATGAAGAGTTCAAAAGAAGAAGAAGAAGATAAGAAATCAAAATCACCTATCACTCGTACATAAATTTCTCTATCTCAAAATTTCAGTTAAATTTATAACTCAAACTGAATTGAAATTGTGTAAGGATTTTTGTTATCATTAACTTAGATTTATGCCCATTTTCATATTCATAAATAGGGGAGATTATTAGGAATCATGTAGTATGATGATAAAAAATTACTTAGAATTATAAATTTGATGTTTTTATTTATAACTGGCTAATAGATATATGACTTATAAATATCCAATGACTAGGGAACCAATTATCAATTGAAGTTTGTTATTAATCAACTGATAAATTGGATTGTAGCAGTTGATTCAGGATTCATATTTATCAATTTATAAATTGGATTGTACGTGGCCAGATCTTAGGCTTGCGATTACTGGACTGCACGGAAAATTCACCGACCGTTATAGCGCTGACATCTCTAACAACTATGGTATTTCAGCATTTCCATTCACCCGCAAGACAATTGTTAACATAGAAACTGGAAATATAGAAAAACTGAATCTGAAGTTGGATATGTTCTGTAGTCCTGACACTTCGTTCATAAAAACCGATGGGTCCACGGTGAGTTCTTTTGACATTCTTCTGATTGGTTCTATGTCCACTCTCCTCTCCTCTTGTCTTTGGATGTGTTTATGCCACTTTGCTTATTGTCTTTTTCTATTCAACTTTGCAGGTTTATGTTATTGAGTTGTCACAACTTGCAGGGAATAGAGTTATGATTATCATTGAGTACTCGAAGACAATCCCAAATTCTACCAAGTTTTGGAGGATGCTAAAAACAAGGTATCTCTAAATGAAGGGCACAAAAAATGAGTTTGAAGTGATCCACATCTGTGATGAAAACTAGATGTCTTCGTATCTCAAGCATGTTGCAGCAATGTCAAGGTTGAGGCTTCATGTTCATGTAGGATCAGATGCATACAAGCTGATATGTCATGTTTTTAGACGAGGTGTTGGGCTTCTTGCTTTTGATAGTGATGTAAGCCTTGTGAGGAGAACGGTATCTCCTTTGGTTAAAAAGGATAATATGGAATTTTCCATTTATACTGGTAGTTTTAAAAAAGATGTCTCTAGGGAACTAGAAGATAGGTTCCATTGGTACTACTAAAAGTAGAACATGTTATGGAGCAAAATCCGAGATAACCAACCAATGCAAAACACCCACAACAAAATTATATGACACGGAAAACCCGCGTCCCAACTTATATTATTAATCAAAATAGTTATCAATAATATAACCAATCAATCACGAATACTTAAGGCTAATAATACCTAAGCATTACTCACACATCACGGTGTTTATAAACCTATGTACGTGGAACAACCACTTATCAAACGATATCTAAACCTTCATGTTTAAGCATGTCCATCAAACATAGTATAACTATGTATATATAGCCATCACAAACTTAGTCACCAAGACTTACCATACTGGTTCCACAAGTCTAATCATACTTGGTTTCTAATTATGTACCAAATCTAATCATACTTGGCATCTAATTACTTACATTTGTGACCAAGACAAACCATCTATAATAATTGCCCAATTATAATTATTATCATCTATAATAATTATCCATATACAATTATTATACTACCCATATTTGTCTTGGATCACCATATTGGGTTTAACCCAACAATCCTCCCCTTAAACCCAATACAGTTCCACAATCTTAACGGTTCATCAATGCATCAACATCCATTCATCAATGCCTCCCCTCGAACAAGAACCTTCGCAGCTTGTTCTTCCAATCTTTGAGTGTCGCTAACTTCCGTTTAGTGACCTCAAATTCACTGTTCTTCATCATAACAGAGCATCTCATAACAGTGTATCCCAATCTGAAATCACGTGCATCAACCACGAGCCTCATTCCATTCGATGAGTCACCCGATCCTTGTTTCATCAATCTTTCGGTCTCCTGAAGAAGAACACTAGTCTCACTCAAATTTTTCCATTGGTTCATCAAGCTATTGAAACAATTCTAGTGAACTCTTCAATCTTCTTCCATCCCAAAACAGAACATGATTTTCGGTACAAGGCTCATCCGTATAGTCCATGCTGCACGTAACTCTTTCATCATGCTTTGTAACAATTCAATCTCGAATTTTCCTCCACATATATACATCACGAACCTTGGCTCTTGATAACACTTGTTAGGGAGCAAAACCCAAGATAACCAACTAATGCGAAATACACACAACAAAATTATATGACGCGAAAAACCCGCGTCCAAACTTGTATTATTAATCAAAACAGTTATCACTAATACAACCAATCAATCACGAATACTTAAGCCTAAGAATACTTAAGCATTACTCACACCTCACGGTGTTTCCGAACCTATATACGTAGAACAACCACGTACCAAATGATACCTAAATAATATGACTATGTATATATAGTCATCACAAACTTATCCACCAAAACTTACCATACTTATTACACAAGTCTAATCATACTTGGTATCTAATTACTTACCTTTGTGACCAAGACAAACTATCTATAATAATTGCTCAATTATAATTATTATCATCCATAATAGTTATCCAAATATAATTATTATACTACCCATATTTATCTTGGATCACCAAAGCTCATACTATTATATTGGGTTTAACCCAACATAACATGGGTAGAAAACTATCCTTTTGGTCTTGTGCTGTATTTTCAGAAGTGTCTTGCTAGTTACTCTCCTACCTTTTGGTAATTGGATTCCCTGTGTGCGCTATCTTGGACATATCTTAAAAATCTTTATTTATTTTGGTTTCTTATCTGGAATTATCGGACGTGCTAATTATCGGTTGTATTGGAGCTACTGTACTTTCGAAACTCTCCAACTAATTTCGAGAGTTAGTTTGTTTGCACTGCGCTGTAAAACAAACAAGTTTATGATATTTTAATTATTCCCCATGCTATGAATAATATTTTTATGAACTTCTTGTTAAAAAGTCCCCACGGATGTATAAACCTATAATGCTTAGTTACTCAGTCACATGCAACTCTGCAACTGCTTAGCAACTATTTTCACCTCCTTTCGCCCCTTCCCATTGGGCCGGGTACGGAGTACATACGGAGGAAATGGCTAAAAAGGTTAAAAATGTGGTGTGTGAAGAGATGAATTCAAATATATTTTTTGGCAAGTTTAAATTTGAGTGTTTTTTTTTTGTGGAAATAGAGTAATAATCAGAGAACCTATATGTCTTGTATTAGATTTTGCAATATATTATAAGTAAAATATAATATATTATCTAATTAGTACTATATTTAAGATTCTTTGTAGAAATTTTGCCAAAATTTAATATCTTTTCAAAGATACAAATTTAGATATTTAAGTATTCAACTGTCGCGATACATTTATGATCTTTCTTCACTTTATACTTTTAATAACTTGGTTCGAATCCGTTGAATCCAATTATCAAATATTTATGGTATTCATAAACGAAATATACATGGATGATTATATCACCCTCCTTCCTCCCTTCCTTTATATTTAAAATCCTATATTTTTTGAAATTTTTAACCCCTTTAAATTTTCATTTGTTTTCATATATTCTTCATATCTATTTCATATCATTTGCATCTGTTTTATATCGAGATTTTGAATGATTTTAGGATCATATATGATGAATTTTCTGTACATATATGAGGTGATGTCATTTTGACTCTATCTATTCAATGGGGTTTATATGTCATTTATGATAGATTTGTGTTATATTAGATAACTTTTATTATAAATTGAGAGTTTTATACTATATATACAATATATTTTTCATTTAATTAATTTAAAAAATCTGTAAAATCTTGTTGTTATTTACTGTTTAATTCAAAGCAGTCCCTTCGGGTGGATATAACAATTTATTATTATTATGATTTTATACTAAAAATATTATAATCAATATTTTAGAGATTTATTATTTCATTTTATTTTATAATTTCAGATATGTTTTTTTTATCGTTTTCTTAATGAAAAAAAGTATTTGTTGAGTGTAATACGACGATAAACATAATCATGGTCTACCACCGATCTAATTACTGCCTATTAGAATTAACTCTTTGTAAAAAAAAAAGAATTAACTCAAGTTTGAAATTTTAATATGTATTTTATTATTCGAGTGTTCTCTTTTTAGATTAAAAAGTTTATTATTTAAATTTTCGAGAATATTTTTCCATGACCTTCAATTAGATAATAAACTTTTGAATGAAAAAAAATTCATTTTGAATTTTATATTTTTACTCCGGATATTATATTTTAATATCATTCATCAATACCCATTCAAAAATAAATAATTTATTCATCAATGAGAAAGTTATTTTTGTCAATACAATAAAATAATAATAATAATAATATACACGGATCCTCACTTGTAAATTGTAATTTTAGAATTTGGGATTGCCGTTGAAGATAGGAAGCAATTATTTAATGATTCATGATAGCTCAGTTTGATAAATTTGCATTTTCGTTCAAAAAAAAAACTAAACATGATTACATTGAATTAATTTCAATATCAACAAATTTGCAGCAATACTTGACTATTATCTTGCGTATCATTTTTATTCAATAACTGTGCTCATAATCCGTACTGCATCAATGTGATGTGTAATTAGCAGTGTTGTAAAAAGCGGAAATCGGAATTAGTCGGTGAAGGCACGGAACAGAGATTACTTGAATGAATCGGGCATTAATTGGAGTGATTAATTGAATAATCATGAATTTAATCAGTTTGGTGAGCTACTGAACATGGATTAATCGGTGATTAATCGTGATTATTAATCACCGATTTTTAGAACAATGGTAATTAGAGACTAATCAGTCAGCTTAGTGCTTCAAATTTTCTGTAAGATACATTCATACAACTATTAATCTGATGTAATACTCACATTGCAGGCTCAACAAGAAAATATGACAAGAAAACCAACTGTTGCCTTTAGGGCCATAGTTGGAGGTGTAGCTGCATTTGCAAAAATTGCTGCTGTTGCAAAAGCCGCAGGCAGTGCAAAAATTGGTGCAGCAGCAGCTGCTGCTGCAGCACCTGCAACTGTTGCAGGATCCAAACAGGAACGTAGGGTAAATATGATTACAATCTGAATGCACAAGATGGTGAAGTTCAAACACTAGATTAGACAAGGCACTTAAACATTGTAACAGTAAATGGAAAGAAAAGGAGTCCATGATTGATAAGCCTAAACATAATTCCTTACCTTAACTCTTTTAACGGTGTCAGATTCAATTTCAATATTGTGCTCATCAGCTATGTAGTCAACCCTTTCAACTGACATTTGCTCATGAGACCTGGAATAAAGTTACTTCAAGTTTTAGTAAAGAACAAATATAGATAAAGCCTAAGACAAGCTGATGATAAAAGCAAAAACGATTTAACAAGCTCAAAAATCAAAAAGTGAATAACAATTTTTAGAAAACAGATAATACTTGGGGCATTTGCTAGTTCAATATCATAAAAACATTAGACAATTTCGCATCATGCTACATGTCACTAACATGCAGTCACAAAAGGTTGACCAAATTCAGTCTGGTATACTATCCCAAAGGATTTCAAATGGTGCTGCAGGTTGCAGTTATTGGTTGTAAATTAAACTCATATTTGACAAGATACGGAAAGATACGGAGAAAGGCATTCAGTAATTCAATCTTTACCATTTGGAACCCCTTATAACACGAGGAAGAAACACTCAAACAAGTGACTGAAAGGCCCATGACCTATGTCATGCAGAAGTCCTACAATTTAAAGAAATGGTGCAAGGTCAATGTCAAGGTAACAAAGGAGAATGCTGATGGAATATTAACAAAGCCGTATATGTTTGCATGTTTCATATCTTCTAAATGCAGTTACCTGCCAGTTTCACTGCTTGTACATCCAAGTTATCGATATCAAGTTCCCTGCCCTGTAAGAGTGCTGGAAGCATCAATAAAAAATCACTGATGTTTAAAACTGAGTAATTAGACATAAAACTTGATTCTAGATTACACACTTGGTGAGCCTTTAGTTTGTGAACAGCTTCACCAGGAAGCCAATAAACTCCAAGAGAATGTTCAAATCTAGAATGCATAGCTCCTGGATAAACCATGTGTGTGGCACCTAATCAACAAGGAATAATTGTTTCAATTCAAGTTTCAGGCAGAGATGTAACCCATAACAGAAATTTCTGATTATATTGCACCAGCAAGTGATAAAATGCATTATTAGACATTAGTTATTATACTTTAGAAACTGGACCTGTTGTGAAAATTGACTAATTTGCATGCTACAGGAAGAAACACAGGTCAAATACAATTTTTTATTGCTAAATGCTCTAATGCAGGCTGATATTTTGTCAGGATGCGGGATTCCAATTGGAGTTCTACATAACAGTATGGGTTATTCCTCACATATTCACAGGTAAAACTTATGCACAAGTAGTTTAAAAACTTGTAGTATTTTAAAAAAGAAAAGAAAGGAACAGTAATTATAATAGGATATCGTCCCCAACCAACGTTGGAAAGGAACCACCTTCCAGCAACATTCAATACTTGACAAGACAACAGCAATAATTTAAAGATGAACAGAAATTTTTCAAAATTATAATTATATTGGTAATTTTTCCGGGATATTGTTTAGTCAATTCTGCAGTCCTATTCGACTCTAAAAGCCAAAAATACTTTTCAAATGCCTCAATGGCAAATCCTAGGATTCAAGAATAAAAACAAGCTACACTCACTAGGAATCACAAAATATGAAACACTTGAAATTTGGAAACAATGATATAGCATGTTCATGTTCAACAGAACTTACATAAAATGAAATGAAGTACAAAGATGAATTGATAACTAAAGAATTATACAAATTCCTAGAAGGAAGATGAAGGGCAGTGTGAAAAGAATAGAGCGCATGGTATATATTGTTTTCCTTATCTATGCTAATATTATTATAAGAGTTTAGTTTGATAGTTTCAACACCTTTAAGAAAACTATGGTTGGTTTAACGCTTTTAAAAAAAAACTAAATATCTTCCAAAAATAATTAAATGCATAATTTAGTATGGTATTATATATCTAACACAACTACATCAATTTTATTATCACTCAACTTTTTTAAATAATTAGATATCTAACAAAACTATATCAGTTTCATTATCACTAAACTTCTTTAAATATTTAATCGATAATTATAAATGATTTATAAAGTAAAAATATATATATTAGTATTTTAAATGAATATGTATTAGCATTTTAAATAAATATAATTGATTCAAAAATAATATAAATATGAGTTTATTTGATAGTTTGGTTGGTTAAACGTCTTCCAAAAAAAATTACAAGTGCTTTCTTAAAAAAAACTAAATTAAATATATATAATTTGTTTCATTTATAATATAATAACATAGTAGTTTATATCAAACACATATTACTCTCCTAACTAAAATACATCCCTATACAAAATACAAAAACATTATCCTACTAAAATATAAATATAAATAAATTATATAAAACTATATTCATATAAATATAAATAAAATTTAAGTTATTACTATATAAATAACAATAAATTCAAATCATATTAAAAATATGAAAATAAAAATATTAAAAATTAAAAAAAATATCCATGCATCGCACGGATATAAGCTTGTAATGTATAATAAGGAAGCTAGAGATGAAGTGGTGAAGTTCCACCGTTTGATATTTAAATTTACTTAATGCAGAGGAAGGTAGAGATTATTTGAATTTCCAACAAGTATTAAGAAGATACAACAGAATTTTCTCCCGAAGGAGAGAAGGCTTTTGTTACAGCTAACAGCACAATAACATATTATTGTACCCGCTTCAAGCCAGATCTTGGATTGTTTATTTAATGACTAAAAAACACAAACCTATTTTCAGAACTTATTTACTTCAGATTATAGTCGGTGTGAGGAGATTTTGAACTATGTTCCAACTACTATTTCTGATCAACAAAATCTTTTACTGATGGCAACTATTTCTGATGAGGAGGTTAAGGAGGCAGTGTTCCACATGCATCCTGACAAAGCCCCGGGGCCTGATGGCATGACCCCGGCGTTTTTCCAGAAAAATTGGAGTGTTGTTGGATGTGAGGNATGATAAGTTTAAGATAGTTCGTTTCCTACTTAAACAAGTCATCACATGAAATATTGCATCAGTTTCATTAACTGATTTGTAATTTTAAAATTTAACATATGAATGATTTATTTGTTGAACCACTATACAGGTTTTATCTTGCTTCCAGTTACATGATATACTTACAGTATTGGAACAACTTTTAAGATAGACAAGTAAGAAGAAGACATTCACCAATCAGTTAACGAACACAACAGTACGTTTGCTCCAACATTTATACTGTCAAACATGATACGTTTACTTTGACGAAAGAAACACTCTTAGTTTGATTGTAGGAACTCCAGAGAATTTTACTCATAATCCATGTTCATGAGAGGGACGTCAGATTCAATGGTGATTTAATGATAACTACCTGTTGGTTACAAACCCTCACACTTAATGTCAATTTATCCTATCAATATATATTATTACAAAACCAGCCTAATTTGTTTAGGCCATTGAAGAGAAAGTGGACAACTATGAAGATGGCTGCTCTCGTAAGTAAAGTAGAGAACATTTTTGACCCACAAATAAAATTATCAGAAGGTGTACCAAAATGTTATGATTATAAGTTTATAACTGTAAAATAGTCGAATTGAAAGACGAACTATGTATTACATAAAGCTGTGGCAGCGGCAGCATGCAATATTCTCTATTTAAAAGGCTAGATTGAACTTGTGTACTTCCCATGTACAAGAAAAAGAAACTACAAGAAACTTGTGAAACTTACCAAGTTGCTTAAGATCTCGAAGCCTGCAGTGAAACCAAACAAGACAACAACTTGCCTTTGGAACTGCTCAGTATTTATCGGAAAATATACCAAAATATACCAGCATCACAGAACTAAATTATTAAGAAAAATATGAAGAAAAAAGAAAAGATAGTGTTAAAGACAACAACTTTTGGAACTGCTCAGTATCAATAAACTTTAAAAACAACTGCAACAAGAGCATTTATCATCTTACACTACTATGAAATAATCTCATAATCAATAGTACAAATTAAAAATTACCCCTTCAATTTTATAGGAAATAATTGAAGAAAACAAGAACAAAAGCTCCCACATTGCCTTAAAAGAACACATGGGTAAATAAATTTCCAAACTTTTTGAAATTTACCCACAAAAGCAGCCTCATGTAAATGCAGATTAACCTTGAAAAACTGATAATAAGAGTATCTAAAAAGAAGACAAAGAGGTAAGAGATAGAATGTAGTAAAAATACATACAGGGTCAACATAAATATTGCCATGAACATTTTCATAGAGATGTTTGGAGAATCTAAGATCTTGTGACGACCAACCCATGTAATTATTATTATTATTATTATCAAACATTTGATAATCTTTGTAGTAAGCTCCCATTCCTTTATATAACCTAAACCTGTAGAGTAGTTACATACATACGATATGTAATATAGAGATATTTCTAGACCACCATGGCAACTTTGGGAGGAACTATGACTCCATGAACGTATTATACTTGACCAAACATCTCAAAATTTTGAGCCTCAAGCAGTCGAAGAACCTACTCAAACGAACTTGAGCATGTTTATTTCTAGACTTGTATGAGCAAGCTCACCTCTTTATAGATAAGCCGGAACTTAAGCTTTTACTCTCAGGCTGGCTGGCTGACTGACTTGCTGACAAGCGTGTATACCGATTGACAGTTTTTTTGCGTTTAAAGTTGAGCCCATATATAAAATAAAGGAGAATATCTTTATTGTGTATCAAATGCTATTCATTTCCTCAAAAAATAATAATCAAATATTTTGGTGGAATGTCTCAAAATTGTTTTACATGAATGATAAATTGATACATTGAATTTCATTGGAAGCACAATATGTACTCATCATCAGGATATTCCAAAAATTATTTGAAGCTACATACGAAAGTAACGCTTAGAGGTAGTTTCCCAGAATCCCGCATTCAAACTTTAAGGCCATATTATAGTGGGGTTGCAAATCCTGCACCAAACAATACAGGGGGGAATCACTTTAAAATTCCTGTGGCAACCATTTTGCTAGTCGGAAAAAATAGAATTTCATACAAAACAATTTACTAAACATTTCATACACTAGATGCAGAATGCAAGTCACATAAAGCAATGGTTTTTTCTTTTTACGATATTTGATATAAGTTTGACAGCATGCACTTCAGATTTGATATAAAACTCGAAAGCATAATAGATGTTGTTACCTTCGGAAAGCGTGGCCCATTGGCCAACCTTGGAAGACAACATACAAGTTAGCAATGCAGAAGCAGTGACAGAGTGAAATGGCATCAACGACTCAATTCCTCCACTTAACTCCACCGGTATCCTACAATTGAACATAATTATTCTAAGGATACATACATATTACATATACATAAACATGATTATGTGAAATGAGACCTGGAGGTGAAAAGGCGATGACGAAATGAAGGGGCAGGAGATGCGAAGCCACCGAGATGGGATGATTGTAGCGAAGGTGAAGAGCATTTTTTACTTGGATTAAGCAATGATTTCAAGCATGTAATTGTTGATTTTTTAACTACTTTTCTTGCCGCCATTGTTGATCTCTTTGTTTCTCCCCTGCTCTGCTGCGCCTATTTTCTTAAACCCTAGCGACCCGCTTGGACCCAAATAGCTCCATTTGTTAAATCTGTGGCAGTGGAAAAAGGCCCATTTGTTTTTTTAATAAATTTATTTACTATTAAGGATCAAGTTCCTTGTTTCCAAGATTTGGGTTCGATTTTCACCTATTCTTGTGAATTTTAAGAGGGACCCGTTTCCAAGTCAAAAATTCTTGAATTACTTTACGAGAAAATAAATAGTTAGGTTTATTCATCGATCAAATAAGCATTTTTTTTTAATTTTTTTATAGCATTTTTTCCCTATTTTACAAAACATGCATAGTATTTGTATTTTTTTGTCTATTCATTATAAATTTGAATTGTAGTTAAGAAATGGGTAAATTAAGGAACTAATAATTGTTATTTATTGAGTTTTAATAATTAAAATAATCATTAAAATATGTGAAATCTAATAATAATATTTATATCCATTATTTATTATTAAAATAATAATAATAAATAATATGAATTTAACTATTCAATTTTAAAAAGGAGGGGGAAAAAGATGAAATAAATAGAAGACAAAGAATTTTTTATTTAGAAAATGAAATAAATAATTACTAAAAATATTTATAAATGGATAATAAAATACATGTATTAGTGATTTAGATAATTAATAAAAAAAATCATATTATTTATATTTTTCTTAAAACATGCTATAGCCTGTAGGCAAAGTAAATGGAGTTGCTTTGAGTTCATACTGCATTTTTATATCTTAAACGGATTTTAAAGGGATCTCGAACTGTGCAAGTATATTACTCCCTCCGTCCTTTTCATTTATTTACACTTTCTATTTTGGGTGGTCCATTCCATTTCTTTACATTACTCAAAATAGTAAAATTTTAATAATATTAAACTCAAACACTTATCTCAGTGCCCAGACAAATTTTATAATTAAAAACTTAATCATACTTAAAAAAATTAATTAATCCCACAAATTACCATTACTTTCATTACTTTTACTCTAAACTCAGCATCTCATTCTTCTCTTTTGCCTTCACCTAATCAAACCTAACATCTCCTTCTTCTCTCTTTTCTTCACCATGAACCCTAAACCTAATTTTTAATTTTATTTCAACCTCTTTCTTTTACCATCGATTAAACTAATCTAATGGAATCCCAAATTATACATGATTCAGCCCCAAGTTTTCATTCTGATTCTGAAGTCGAACGATCTCCATCTCTGTTAGTCCCTGTGGATACTCCAGAAAAGTCGAAGAATTGTGTATTAGAAGAGAAGCCACGCTCTCCGTTATCCCCTGTTATAGAGTTGTTTGAAGTTGTTGCGGATACTCCAGAAAAGTCGAAGAATCGTGTATTAGAAGAGAAGTCACGTTCTCCGTTATCCCCTATTACAGAGTTGTTTGAAGTTGTTGCGGATACTCCAGAATCGGTGAAGGATATATTAAAGCAGAAGACAAGTAATTTATCAGCAAAAAGACCAATAGTAAGGAAACGTGGCAATTTGACAGTAAAAAGATTAAAATTTGATGACCCAACCGGACTTTTCCCAATTTTTCTTCCTAACTTTTTCAATTGAGGGATGGTATGACATCTTCTTTTTGTGTTTTATTTAAGTTTCAAGATATTCATTACAAGAAGTTAAAGATGTGAAAATCTATCTTAACAATCTTAGAGTTATAATTATATAACGAGAATAAACGTAAACAGTGACACAATAACTATTCCATTTAGGATATTACTCGTTGTTATGGTGTTTTTACTATTATCCAGAGCATACTAATTTTAGCTGATTGTTGGTTAATTTTGTGATTTGAAACCAGATTTTTTTTCTCATCTTCCTTCGCAACTAAGAACACAGTTACAACAATAGTTTTCATATAACAAAAGTTTACACAATTAGCATAGTTACAACAAAATTAGAATTCCAGTAGCGTAGAATGCCCTGCATCAAGTCTCTGTCCAGTAAAGTAGTAATTTGACTCCATTCCATTTAGAATTCTATACACCAAGTCTCGAGAGATAGTAATTTGAGTAGGAAGTTGTCCCAAATTTTGAAGTTTTTTCTTCCCAATGTGAGGGAGTTTGTAGTTATTATTTCCACCATTTTTCAGTATCTCCGTCATACAATTCATCAAAGATAGCCAAACATAATTTAGTGTTGTATGTGAAACCTCTTCATACGCTTTGAGCACTGCATCGACCAATTGACAAACTGTTTTNGAGTTTGTAGTTATTATTTTCACCATTTTTCAGTATCTCCGTCATACAATTCATCAAAGATAGCCAAACATAATTTAGTGTTGTATGTGAAACCTCTTTATACGCTTTGAGCACTACATCGACCAATTGACAAACTGTTTTTGGTGCCTTTTCATGCTGTAATCCTTGTATTATTCTAAAAAAACCAAGATCATTGATGTTTAAGTCCGGACTATTAGGGGGCTGATTTGCTAAAGTGATATGGAATCCATCTGATTCAGCCACTTTGATAAAATCTAGGTCATTATCCTTGATATGAGGCCTTGCGTTGTCTTGTTGAATAATTATACGTTTGTTGAGATCAGTCGGCCATTTAGTTTTAATAGCGGGTATGATTTTCTCAATCAAACATTGTTTAATCACTAACTTATTGATACTTTCAATGGGCTTAACTTCCCTAACACCTTTAGCTCTATTCTTACTTGACCTCACCGCTGGTTCTTCAATAGTAAAGGGAAATATTCCTATTTTTCCATCGAATACACATACCCCATCTTCATTGTATCGAGGCCTAGCTATTGCACTCATAAACATTACTTTTGTTATGAACCGCTTTGACTTACATGTTCGGTGTGGTTCGGGTTCATTTGGTAGGAGATAGTATTTCTGACTTTGCCTTGTCATATAGAACCATTTCTCATCTATGTGAACTATATGAAACATGCCTACATACGTGGGATTCGTGTGGAGGGTTGAACGCTCAATATTATTTAAGACAAACTTAACTCTTGCTTCCTTATTAGGAAGAGTTAGAAATGGTTTCAATGCATTGGAATGAGATCTAATTTTCCCTTTTTGAACAAGTTTATGCACGGTAGATTTGCTTGCATTTAATTGATGTGCCAATGTCCTAATATTAGTTCTGAGGTGAAGAGGAATTAGCCTTACCTTTTCCAAGTCCANAATGACCTTCAGTATCTAATTTAAAAGTATAGTAAAAAGAATCACAAGTTTCCTGCATAAATTTGAATTTATTAATCAACATTTGACCATACGCTCTCCTACATACTCCTTCAAATCTCGATTAAAATTATGAAAATCTATTAAAGTAGCACCAACATTGGAATAGCCACCAACCATTTCTTTAAGCAAACTATACGCCTTACTGCATCCAATATTTACTTTTGCAGCTTCAAAAACAAAATTCCGCATACTCATAGTCATTTCTCTGCTAGCTCTTAAAAAACTGCCTTCCAACTTCACTACCTAACGGATGATTGTGTTCTTCAACAAACTTGTAAACAAAATACTTTTTACAACTCATAATCTTCAATACAAATTTTGCTTTACAATCACACTTCTTCGTAACGTTCCTCCTTCGCTTAACCACTTTCCCAACCGCATCATCCAAAACACTATATCTCATATCATTCAATCCTTCTTTACTACAAACATAGTACTTCAGCAAAATTGTACCATCAACAGGATCCTTAACCTCAATTGTCTTTCTCACATCAAACCCACCCATACGCCCATATTCCTTGTAAAATTCATAACCACTATCCAAATTATCAAAAACTTGATTAATAACTGGCTTCAAAAACTCTCCATCACCAACCAAAATAGGGAAAAAGTATTTACGACCACCTAGAGATACAATACAATTTGACACTGAATCATCAACCTCACTGCATTCGCCATTACTACTACTTCCAACTGAAACAACAACATCAACGCTAATAGTATAACCTGCATATCGTAAAACATTTATTGCAATAATTCAGAAAAGCAAGGCCTTTAATCAAAAGACTTGACACAAATAAAACTAAACAAAATATAACTACAGATTTTACATAACAAGCAATAAACATTTCTCTATTTAACACACACAAAAATCTACGACAACCTGATAGGGAATATAAATCATGATGACATATTCGACAAACTAATCACTTTTGCCTTAAAAAATAAAATATTCCACATACTTTATCCATTAAAAAAACAAGATAATTATTTTAAATTACCTTGATTGCAAGTAATCTTCTCCAAATCTTGAGTACTCATTTCCAAAACTCTTAACCTATAATAAATAAAAATTATTTATCAAGTATCACATATCATATAAAAAGCACAAAAAAACAGAAACAATAATAAAAAATGACAATCAAATATAAAATGTTACAGAGACATATTATAAATCATATAATATATGAAAATCACAAAAAGCAGAGACTTTATTTAAATAAATCATTAAAATCATTCAAAATTGGAATACACAACTATTCAAATCACTAAATAACTAGAAACAGATCACAATCGAACACAAATTGTTATACATGACTATAAACTGAATAGAATTAAGAAGAAAACAACATATTAATTAACAAAATACATAACAAAAGCACATACAAGCATACGAATCATTATATTACTATAATCGAATCACAATTTAATATACATTATCAACATCAAGCTTCGAAAACGATGAACAAAAGCTTCAAAATCGAACAAAAGCATAAGAATAGATATACACAACTCATAAAAGCCTATAAAATTAAACAACTTTAAAAAACGAGCTTTGACGACCTTCAATACATGAAATTAACGATAGCTTCACGAATTTGCAAAGGAGATCATCAACGAGACAATCTGAGTTTCGACTGATATCAATGAAACACAGTAAAGCTTCAAGAGGGTTGATCGACGAGAGAGAACACAGTTAGAGCTTTGAGAGAGATGAGAGACGAGAGAGAGAGCACGTGTAGTTAGAGAGAGAGAAAAAAAAACATAATTGTGTGTTTAATTTCGTGCGGCAGTTAGGTTTAAACGGTTGTCTCAAAGTTAGTAATGTCTGACTCTAATTTAACGGCTGAGATTATTCTATTCTATTATTATTATTATAAAATGCGTTAATATGATTTACTTTCTATTTTTTATTTTAAGGGTTATATGTAGGGGATCAAATTCCTATATATATATATATGCCTATATTAACACTATAATTTTTACAACTTTCTAGTTTAACTTGAATTTAAATTAAATTTCCGATATGGGACTTAGGTGTTACAAATTCCCCCACTTAAATTACCGACGTCCCGTCCCATAGGCTAAATCGTACCTCTCTAGTCATTATGGGATTATGACAGTTGATTTCATGTCCCCATCTCTGGCAACTTCACGAATTAATTTTTCGAAAGTTGGCACTAATATCATATGCAATAAGTTAGGTCAAATGGCTTGACAATATCTTTCAATGTTGCTATCTAGACATGGAAACATATTGTGTATGAACACTTTAGTGAACTTCTACTGTATGTATCTTTTATTTGTTTATCCTAGATAGTAACATTACAAACCTACTGTCACCTATATGAATCTTTACACACTAACTATCTAAGTGACATTTTTACAAGAAACATACTGTCTAATACATGACAGTATGTATGTTTTACTTAACCTTTTTCAAATTAAGCTACAGAATCAATTAGTTACAAAGTTAACCCGACAATCCTTAACATGTATAAAATCATATTTTAATCTTATTTAATGATATTCAGATATGCATATACATCTTTTTGGATCTACCTTTTCTCATTTTTTAATTGTTTTTTAGTCTTAAAAATATTAGGGAACTCAAATGATAGAGTTAACCAAACTATATATAATTTCTTTATGATGAGCTTGATAAATACTTTAACTCGGGGGAGTACATGTACAAACTAAAAGGATGGATTCTCCATTTTAAAAAATTATAGGCATCTCAAAGAACATAATCAACAAAACTATATTTAACTCATTTTTGATAAACTTGACATAAGTACGTTAACTCGCGGAAATTCACACATAACAAAAAGATGGAACTTTCTTAATAGCGTTTTTAAAAAAATTAGTATGACAATTGAATATATAATTTTAAATTATAGACTGTGAATTATAAAAAAAATATTTAAATAAAATATAAAATATGAAATACTCGATTTTCAAAAATTATCCATACT
>QRFB01007417.1:0-10650 GCA_008931105.1 Oenanthe javanica
GTAGGTTGTTGTTCACAAGAATAGTCCAAGAGGGATACATTTCCGACGTGCTGGACCCAGTCAGAGGGTAAGCTCTCTATAGGCTACAATAGAAATATAAAAGACTGAGGTCCCCTTGCTTGACATAATCCAATGTTGTTGAATGTTTTCTTCAGGTGTACTTTGAATCTGATGATGTTCACGCGTGCATTGTGACATGTGGAGGTTTGTGCCCCGGTCTCAACACAGTAATCAGGGAGATAGTATGCGGCTTGTGTCATATGTATGGAGTAAAGAGAGTAGTTGGCATAGATGTAAGTCAGTCTCTGTTACAGATTTACAATCAAAAGCTTGCCAATGGTTAAACTCAAGCTATAAAGAACTGTCTTTAAATTCACTTGACATCTAAAGCAGTGGCCTTCCCTTGTGGCCTTGCCTTTGAACTTTTTGCTGTATGCTGCTGATGAAATTATCATTATCCTTTGTTATACTCATGTCAATAATAACTCTGTTTTGGGTCACTAGATTGGATATCCATTGTACTGATTTCTTTACTAATCGTACAATACAATGAATTTATCTGGTGGCATTATTAACTAAAGCATTCGGTGGCCCTGTAGGGAGGATACAGAGGTTTTTACTCCAGAAATACAATTCCTTTGAACCCTAAGGTTGTCAACAATATACATAAACGGGGTGGAACCATAATTGGGACATCACGTGGTGGCCATGATACTAAGAAAATAGTCGACTGCATTCAGGATCGAGGAATTAATCAGGTTTGCAAGAAAGATTGCCCGAGACGGGGCATATATTTCTTTTAGTTTTTAACTAGTTTATTTCCTTATTCATTCAATAAATATCTGTGCATCAGGTTTACATTATCGGAGGCGATGGAACACAAAAAGGGGCCGCGGTGATTTATGAGGTAACTTGCTCAAGTAAAGTTTCATTTTTCATTGCTTTCAGTTACTTAGCAATGTAAGAGTCAATACTGTCGCAAATTGAGATAAACAGAGACTACTGTCCTTAGAAATTTATAGATTATTAGTAAAACTTTTTCACCCTCTAACTTACAGGAAATTAGAAAGCGTGGTCTCAAAGTTGCAGTAGCTGGAATTCCGAAAACCATAGATAATGACATTCCGGTATTTCCTTGATCCGGATTTTTACTTGCTATGATTCTAGTAGTTTCTATAGTAACTGAGATTAATTTATCCTATACAGAATTTCAGTAGGTGATACTATTCGTTGCTGCACAGGTTATTGATAAATCCTTCGGCTTTGATAGTGCTGTCGAGGAAGCTCAACGCGCTATAAATGCAGCTCATGTTGAAGCTGAAAGTACTGAGAATGGTATCGGGCTAGTAAAGTTGATGGGTCGCTACAGCGGTAAGATTTGCTCAAATACTTATTCTAGTTTCTGGTTTTTTCTTTTTATGTCACTGCTCACTCTGTAGATGATCATTACTTCAGCTAATTAAGCATTATAAATCTACATGTGATAGCTTTAAGTGTCGTTTCTTCATGATCTTCTGACTTGGGATAATATGATCATTTGTACCTGACACTGACAAAAAGATCACTCAAATTCTATGCAGGATTTATTGCAATGTATGCTACTCTTGCTAGTCGTGATGTTGATTGTTGTTTAATCCCCGAGTCACCCTTTTATCTTGAAGGGAAAGGTGGGCTTTTTGAATATATAGAAAAACGGCTCAAAGAAAATGGGCATATGGTTATTGTCATAGCTGAAGGTGCAGGACAAGAACTCATTTCTGGAAGTTTGAAATCTACTGACCAGAGGGATGCTTCTGGAAACAATCTTTTACAAGATGTTGGAATTTGGATATCTCAAAAAATCAAGGTATGCATCCCGACACCAATTTGTTTTTATGAATATATGTTAAAGTGTTTGCCCTGCAGGTGAATTCGTTTGAGCATAAATGTTGCAGATATTTTACGACATTTATGCAGATATTTTACTGTGGCATCATTACGCTTTTTCTAGTAACTGTTATAAATCTCAGGATCACTTCTCGAAACAAAAGAAGGTTGGACAGCAGAAGATGAACATCAACCTCAAATACATAGGTTGGTGATACATTCTAATATGTTTCTTTAAACATTGAGGTACACGTTCTAAATGATCAATCTTCACACATGATGCACTTTGTTGTGTGGCAGATCCAACTTACATGATCCGGGCTATTCCTAGCAATGCATCTGACAATGTGTATTGCACGCTTCTTGCCCAAAGTGCTGTTCATGGAGCAATGGCTGGTCACACAGGCTTTACAGTTGCATCTGTCAATGGCAGACATGCTTACATACCCTTCCATGTAAGATGGGACTAACTTCTTAAAATCACTCTAAATAAATTCCCAAGGGTTTTACAATTCCAGTATAAATAACAAAGGCTAATTGTTGAGTTGCATATTGCAGTGTATCACTGAGAAACAGAACAAGGTTGTGATAACAGATAGGATGTGGGCCAGGCTCCTTTCCTCGACACATCAACCAAGCTTTTTAACGCCAAAGGTTGTTGCAGAGAACAGCAAGGATAAATGACCATTATTAGGCGATAGTAGCGTAGATGATTGGTCAATAAGGAACGGGCATGTTACACATGTTCTAGACTACCATTTTGGTTGCTTTGCAGCATTCAGCTCTGCCGGCAACTTCATCAATTTCTTCACATTCTTATAAATTTCCTTTTCAATTATATGCTGTAGAAAGGCCGCTTGCATAACGAATCTTTGTATACTGAGGACTGAGGTGTTGTATATTGTAATGTACTTGCTCAAAATTTAATAAGAATATATAAATAAATGTGAAGTTAAGCAAAAGTTAGTAATGTATATATCTCATAACAGGATTATGGTTATGCTAATAAAGGAACACAAAATTTCTTGCTCTAACAAAGTAAACTATAGATTCAGGAATTTGTATTTTTCTATTTTGACATTATATTATATTTCAAACTATACTAGAGGAGTGAGTAATTGAGCTCATGATCTTTCAGGGAGAGGGGTGCCATTAGCACTAAGCTAAATCTCGAACCTGAACCTCAGAATTTGGATTTTTGAGTTTACTGTAATTTAATTGTTGATTTTCCCGCAAGTTCGTGTAGGTTTTATACTTGTGTAAGCAGCCTGTTGAGTGATGGCAAATGTCGTTTAGCAGTAAACACAATATGGATCTCTTGTAAAGCTTAAAAGACCTCTCTATAAACGAACCAAAAAAAAAATTGGTTTCACGGATGCAAGCAGTAAGGAGGCAACACTTTAGTCATATCATTTAATCCAAACAGGTACAGAGTATATTAGGGTACCCATACCAAATGATATACAAATTGTAGTTATTGCATAAGCGTATGCTCTCCAGGGCTGATTGCTCTGTCTCATAGCATGGAACTCGGCAATAAAAGTTGACACCGTGCTCAGGCATCCCATCAGTCCAAACTGTAAACCTGATGCCACTGTATCAAAGTTCTGGCTTTTCACCTGTGAGGCAACCAAAAATGATAAAAATCAAGTATGATATTCCCCTGCATAATCCTGTCACTAACTCAAATACATACAGTAAGAACAGAGAAAAATGGATCCCCGGTGAAAATCAATGCAATGAATAGACTACACTACATATGCACTGCAGCAAAGGAAATCTCACCACTTTTTTAAGTACTGCAAGGACTGCCATGATACAAGCCGCAGACACATTTGCGATCAATGTACCAAACGGAACCCACTTCAAGGAGCCGGTTTTCCCTAGGCCCCTCCCATTGAGCCTTGCTAAGAACCATCTCATCCACACACCAAAAGGTCCAACCATGCAAGCCAACCACAGTTGAGATGCACTGTTGCCACTACTAAATTCTCTCTTCTCAAAAACCCCGCTAAGACCCCATAAGAGGGCCAGTACAAGTACAAGCAGCATCAAAGCCGCCACATGAACTTTGTAGTTATCCATAATCGAGTTTGATTTAGAACTTAAGTTGCCCCCTTTGGAACGTGTGGTTAATTTTTGGAGCATCCATTTGAATCCTTTAGCAGTCTCTATCCCAAAAATAATAGAATACGCGACAAGAAATAGTCCTGCGAACTAATACAAGTCAAAAAGTCCATCTTGAAAAATGAATGTTCAAGGAGTCAAAGCAGAGATTGTTGTAATAATAAAGCCATATATAAGGAAACCAGTCGAAAGGAATGCAAAATCTTTCCTAGGCTATATTTTCCTAGAATATACTGCAGTAATATACCTATAAAATAACCAAGCACGGCAAAAACCCATTGGCCTCCAACACTGAGGTCAAGCATTTTTTGATTCCATCCACTGAATGTTGTTAGGCTTCCCAGGTAACCAGTTGTCAATCCAATAGCTAATTGATCAGAGACTTTGGATATGTTGGCTTTAAAAACAACACCAAACCAACCCATCAAGAATGAACCAGCCTGCAGCAATATGCAAAATTGGATCATATCTATATATTATTTATTAATAGATTATCAAAGTAAAATTTTACAATCGACAGGTTGGAATTAAACTAAAACCAACTACCATTGCAGACTACATGAAGACCAAACATGAGTTGTAAACTTGTAATTGCATGTGCAAAGGCTGAAAAGATATACTTCTTCTCTTAATGCAGACCTACTAATTTTTTTTAAATGTATTACTTAGATTTTGTCAACCTCTACCTATTGATCATAACTATAGAGCAGGTTGAGACAATAGATTAGATCTAATTTACTTGCACTCTGATCATGGGGACTGTGGTATGTTACCAAAGTCTAACTCTTAATCAGAAATTAGTCTTTGGATCACTTGCTACAAATACTTGTGGAATCTATTCAGACTGCTGGTTTCAAGAATCGGAATGCAATTTGATATACAAGCATTGTTCTAGTGTGAACTCGTGGGAGAGAGAGAGAGAGAGAGAGACCATATTAGCTGGTAGGTCNTATCTAATTTACTTGCATTCTGAACTTGTGTTGTATCTGTGACAGATATGTTCATGGGGACTGTGGTATGTTACCAAAGTCTAACTCTTAATCAGAAATTAGTCTTTGGATCACTTGCTACAAATACTTGTGGAATCTATTCAGACTGCTGGTTTCAAGAATCGGAATGCAATTTGATATACAAGCATTGTTCTAGTGTGAACTCGTGGGAGAGAGAGAGAGAGAGAGAGACCATATTAGCTGGTAGGTCAAGGTACATGTAGCTTTTGTCACTTGTGGCACCGACACCACCTGGGCCAAAGAGTTTCTGCAATAGATACCTTGTTAAAACCTAGAAATGTTACAGAAGAAGGTCAGTTCTCACAAACTATTTTCAAGATGTCAGAAACATATAATAAACAAAAATCAGCACATTGAGAACAACAGTATGCAGCTACTTTTTACAAGAACTTGATTTTTAATCTTCACGAAAAAAACAAATAATCTTGAATGTATTTAGAAACAANAAGATATCAGAAACATATAATAAACAAAAATCAGCACATTGAGAACAACAGTATGCAGCTACTTTTTACAAGAACTTGATTTTTAATCTTCACGAAAAAAACAAATAATCTTGAATGTATTTAGAAACAAGTCAAAAATACTTATTAGAACATAACGCACAGAGGTGCAAATGCCACGAGAAATGAAGTACTGATAGCTCATAGTGCCATAATTCAGATGGAAACTAAAGATAAAAGATTAACATTTTAACACTAATCATAAGATATACTTCTTGACTCATAACCTCGAAGAGATGTGTAGCTTAGTTGTATTACCCCAAGGATTCCCCAAACAGCAAGGTGAATAAGGCAAGAAATATACTGCAATAACCATGGCATCTCCAGTTTAGTTTCCTGCAGAAGAAACAAGTCAGGACTTGGGTGAATACATTTGATAGGAGTCTATACAAATGATTCACCATCACAGTGTAAAATTATCATCGAACAATGTTCCATCCATCTTCTTTACACCAATATTTTTCATTGCTGAAGATCTGGCAATCTGCACAGAAAAATAATTAAGATGAAAGTTCGAATTAAAGCTTACTTGCTCTTTGTTACCATGGTGCACCACTGCTTCCTCTTGGACTGGAACAACAAAATTATTATCTGGGACATTGTCATCCAAAAAGTGGATTCTACCACTCCCACTGTGACGCTTGCTTGGAAGTGCTCGATCACCTATATCACCTGCCTCTGATACAGCCTCACTATCTGTATCATCACCTAGATGAGAGAGAGAATGTCTCCTCAGCGAAGAATCCGCTCTGTTTGATTGACCAAAACATTCACTCTGTCTAAGTTGAGAGTCATTATTCACACAATCCATGACTTTTTTTCAAGAGAAGGTGAGAGTTCATTCCAGGCACTATGATGCCAATAAAATGGACTAGATAATATAATAACCACAATGATGTAATTGCTCTGAAACTGCTCCACTCTAAACAATTAATAGGTCAAATAAATGCTGCCATCAAATATGCCAGACAAGAATCAAGAAAATTGTTATAATATTGTATTATTACAATTACAATACTATACCTAGTTCTTATAGAATATCTATTGTAAATTTAAAAGACCCTTAGAAAAAACAGCTTCTTTGCTCCTACGAGTGCAAGATTATATGTCAGGTCTGCGTACATTTCACTCAACTTCCGAGTGGATATAATGGTATAATTGGTTTGGTATGCACATTCACATGACGAATAAATTAAAGTCAACACCTAAACATGTAGCATATACAAACAAAAAGTGATTGTTAATATAAACCTACATACAGTAGTTCATACAACAAAAGTTTTAAAGCACAACTTAACAAGTCAAAAATGACAAGTACTCTACATCAGATTCAAGGGTTTGCCAAATTAAGTGGACCCTAGCAATACCATCACTAATGACTTTTCTTAAACAAACATACTCCTACTATTAATCTAAATTAGCCTTCATGAAAGATAATGAAACAGTTAAAAAGTACCTAGCTTTTCAAATCATTATTCATTAATCATAAAATAAAACTCAAACTTCATGCAAATTAAACATCAAACAAGAATAACAACAAATTTAACATCCACATGCAGTTCCATGTATGCCCATGTGGCCATGTATCATGCAAGATCAATACTACAAATCAGAACAATTACTTACAAGAGAGATACAAAGAATATTATACAGAAACCCATGATTTCATATTCAAGAATATTGTATGAATGAACAAGGGAAGTAAATATAATATTACCTTGATAAAGATTGGGCTGGAAAGATTATGGTTCCATCTACCTCCATAGCACAGTAAAAATATATTTCTTTACAATATAAAATTTCAACCAATATAACACAAAATTTGATGATTTCTGTATATATCGATGGGAGAGAGAATACAATACTGTATCTATCACGAGTTTCAGCTTGGAACTGCTTAGTTTTATGTTTCGACTTTCGAGGATAACACAGAGGACTTTTTTTTTAACTTTAAAATCTACTTAACATTTAATTGTTTATTTTATCTCTATTCTCTCTGGAGCATCCTCCCCTTCTTCTTTTCGAAATATAGTCGTCGAGACTTTCACCGGTTTTCTCCGGTGGAAAGCCTCGATCTCTTAATTTTCTTTCATCATTCAATAAAACTTCTTAGATAAAAAACCATCGGAGCATCCGGATTTTCTGTCTTCTCGAATCAAACGGGTGATTTTTCGGTTTCGAGANATACAATCAAACGGGTGATTTTTCGGTTTCGAGAGATCTGGTTTCTCTTGTTTTTGTGATTTTGTTTTTTGGATCTAAAACTTGCTTTTATTTTGTAATTTTAGTTTTAATTTTTGGTATTTCTCTCTTTGTTTGTGAGAGTATGGGTTTTGATTTAGTGATAAAAGTTTTTAGGGTATTGCAAATATGGTCGATAGCTCAATCTGGATTAGCTCCAACCGGATATGGTGAAGCGGGTACGTGTAAATATATCATCTTCAACAAATGGCGTGATTGTATNGAATCAAACGGGTGATTTTTCGGTTTCGAGAGATCTGGTTCTCTTGTTTTTGTGATTTTGTTTTTTGGATCTAAAACTTGCTTTTATTTTGTAATTTTAGTTTTAATTTTTGGTATTTCTCTCCTTTGTTTGTGAGAGTAAGGGTTTTGATTTAGTGATAAAAGTTTTTAGGGTATTGCAAATATGGTCGATAGCTCAAACTGGATTAGTTCCAACCGGATATGGTGAAGCGGGTACGTGTAAATATATCATCTTCAACAAATGGCGTGATTGTATCTCCAAAAAGAATGTATTAATCAGCCATTGTTTCCGATTTATGTTTGTTCGACGCGACTATTTTTGTAGATGTCGTATGACTTTTTATTATTGAATTAACACTTACTCAAAAAAAAAACTTTAAAATATTTTCTTTTTTCTTTTTTGTCCCGCAAAATTGCAAGTTCAATTAATTAATGCTCCCTAAAATCTTACTCCCTCCTTCTCATGTGTTTTATTTGATTCATATGCGGTCAAATTATCCAATTTTGACCGTAAATTAAAAATTATTTTTTTATATTTTTTAAAAATTAAAAAATACATTTTAAAATTTATTAAATATATTTTTTAATGATATAATTTTTAATTTTTCTTAATTATATATTATGTGTAATATTCGTTCAAAAATCGGTTAATTTGACTAACAAAAATAAAAAGAGGACAATTATTTTGAGATGAATGGAGTATATTGCAAATTATATCTTATATATTATAAGAGTATGAGGAATCTTATCCTAATACTATTAAAGGTCAAATGATCGATTCTTAACAATTACGTAATATTATATACTAATTATTTATAAGTTATAATTATTATTAAGATTCCTAACAACTACTTCGCTTCAGATTATAAGTCAACCTCTATTAGATATCTTGGTAATACATAAATTTGAATTTAACAAGTTATTTTGGAGTTAAATTTANCTTCGCTTCAGATTATAAGTCAAACTCTATTAGATATCTTGGTAATACATAAATTTGAATTTAACAAGTTATTTTGGAGTTAAATTTAAAAAAAACTCGTAATTATCGTGTTACATACATGACAGATATTGTTTGAGCCATATTTTGTGTTTTAAAAGTCTGAATTAAACGATTTTACAGCTCACGTGAAGCTTACAAAATTATTTTTAATCATGAGATGGTTATACATCTAAAATTCAACGGGAAAAGCCCGTAATCTAGAAAGAAAAGACAATTATGAATTTTTATCGGAAAATTCTATTCAGTTTATGAAACCTTTTTATAATTGATTTATAACATTAAAATACTTTTCATATTAGATTTATATAGAGACGTATCATATATCAAACATTATTATGCATTATTATTATATTAGAGTAGTGATAGTATTAGGGTTTTACATGCAGAGAGATGGAGGGAGACCGTGAATTTTCTTTATGAGGGAAGATTAAAGTTTTTTTTTATCAAAATCTTTTCTATAAAAATATTTAATATATTGTATAAGATATTAGGATAAGTTTATATGAAGAGTCAGTTACACTTATCAGAGAAATTATTATATTGAAAATTCAAAAACTTTATTAATTCATTGGTTTGGATCGAATTGAAGAAATTGGGTTTTTTTTAAAAATAATTATTTGAATTCCCTAGTTAAGAGTTCAACCTTAGTCTAAGATATTAAATACATATTCTATTTTATTACTATATTATATATAATACTATATCAAAAACAAAAACACGTATCACATACTTTGAATCATGCTATTTGATAAATAAAATAAATGAAAATTACAATTAAAATAATAAATATTAATACTTTTTTTAAATTTATTCAATTTATATATGAGAAAATTATATTGAATTAATTTTTAATAACTGAGGACTACTGTTAAGTATTTTTATAATTAAAAGTCATTTATATTTGTAAAAGAATGTTATTACACTGGTTAAATTGTCATAACACACATAAGTATTAATATTGAGTAATATATTTTGTTCAATAAGATCAACAGATAAACATAGGTTCTCTACGTCAATTCCGGCTCAATCGATTGATTGTCATTTTTTTGAATTTTAAATGGGAATAAATATAATAAAAAAAATAAATTTCACAAATTATTAATGCTTGAAACCTTGATAAAGTTGAAGTTTCATTCTAAAATAATAATAAAAATCGGGAAGTGCGCAATATTACTAACATATACATATATATTATATCTCATTTACCATAATATCTATTAAATTTTATATAAAACATAATAGAGATCTTATCAAAAATATATTTTAATATAATATGTATAATCTTAAACATATTAAACAAATGTTTATATATTAAAAAATCATGTTTGTAATATTTCAAATCACAAAATTTTACATACTTATATATTAATAATATAAATTTATATTTTATGTGATATGCATATTTATTTTTAATACTTTATAATTTTCTTATTTATATTTAACTCGGTTGATATAAAAATATATAATTTAAATAAGTTAAAAAAATATAATTATAATATATTAAGGCTTTTTAAAATTATAAAAATATAATTAATTTTAAATTAAATAATTTAATTAATAAAATAATATATATGTGCATCACAAGAGTTAAAATAGAGTTTTTCTATAACAAGTACAATGAGGTAATGAGTAACCTTTCTAAAGCAAAAAAATATATAAT
>QRFB01007417.1:11438-33268 GCA_008931105.1 Oenanthe javanica
AATTGACGGGAAAAATCAAATTAAAAACGGAGGAGAATAGATGGGATTGTGTGTGTGAGGGTGTATATAATTTGTGTGTGGGTGCGGCAGGTATAATGATAAGGTTTTCTATTTCTCATTTAAGTTATTTTCTATTTGAGCAGGACCTATATATATATATATGTATGTAAATTACTATTTGTGTTCTAATAAAAATCTAATTAGTACTTTATTTTCAATTAGGATTTTAATTATTATTTACATTTTAATTAGGACTCTAATCAATAAATATTATCATATTCTAACTATAATTCTTATAAACTAATTTAGTAAAAAAAATCTTATAAAAGTAAAATATATTAAATTTTAGTTGACTTATTCTGTAATAAAAATAATTTTAATAAAATTATAAAAAGAAATTGTTGATCAAACGAGAGAATGGCTTAATAAGGAGTAACATGTTAATAATTAGAATTTATTATTCATATTATAATTTTTATTTATAAATGATAAAATTTATTTAATATGTTATCGATATAAATTCCATTTGAGATTCAAATAAATAACGATAAAACGACTCGTTATTCAAAAAAAATGTTTAAGAACAAAACAAGTCAATAGGAAAGAGCGTGATAAATGTGTTAAATGTTAGAATTAAAGCGTGATAAATGTGTTAAATGTTAGAATTTAACAGTTATGTTATAATTTTTACAAAATAAGCTCACATTTGAATTTTTAAAAAAAATTAAGAATGATTAATACATAATAGCATTTAAGATAATTCTTTATAAAGATTATAAAGACTATGTATAAATGATATTGAAAAGTTAAGTTATAAATAATGTTATTTATTTTATCGAAGTGATGATAGAAAAATATTTAATTTTTATCACACTTTATCTCGATAATATTAATATATTTCTCAGACACACATATATAAAATTCTAAATTATTTATTTATTAATCAAGTTATAAAATATTATTTTAACTAGTTCATATAGTATTAATTCTTTATTTTAATTTTATTTAAAATTATAAATTAATTCATTATAATTTTGATTTTAATGAGTTTATAAAAATATTATAAAGCTGCTGCGCAACGCGGCTTAGTCGACTAGTATATATATAAAGGAGAAGACGGAGACGGTTAGGTGATGCTCCTAAATTGTCCAAATGTATTTTTCTAATTTTCTCGAATTTTTGAATTAGTAAATATTAAATTATTAAAAATTGAAACTATTTTGATTTTTCAAAAAGACACTATCTATAAAATGTATTTTTCTAATTTTCTCGAATTTTTGAATTAGTAAATATTGAATTATTAAAAATCAAAACTATTTTGATTTTTCAAAAAGACGTTATTTATAATAAAAAAAGTTAATTTATTCTTTTACCTAAATTGAATGTGTTTCCATCTAAAAAATAATAGTCCATCACTTATATAAATTAAAGATCAAGCATCAAAAAATAAGGCATCACAAATTTATCATAGAGTTATTTACATTCAACGTCTAATAGATCATGAATTACACTCTCTTAAATGCTTTCAATAACAATAGAAACGATTGGATGATAACAGTGAGAGTATGCAGGATGTGAGATGCAATCAATACACAAACAGACGATCAGTTGAGTCTTTACATGATTTTAATTGACGAGAATGCTAATAAATTTTTTTATTTATTAATTTATTACAATTATGTATTTGTACTAACTTTTTGATGTTTTAACTTATGATAGGAAAATCTTATCTATGCAACGATTCAAAAAAATCTAATTTTTCGATTCAAACATATTTTGGAAGAATGGGTCTTTACATAGCATTAAAAACTTAAAAGTAGTTGCAAGTACCGGCAGATATAGACCACTGTCATGTGAGTTTAAAGTGATGTTTCTACGTAAAAAAGTTGGAAGAAGTAATCATCAACATAGCGCTACATGAATTTGAGTTCATATGTCCTGATATAATTGAAGCACGTGCTAATGACACTAATATACTGTCAGATATTTTGCTAAAATAAGATATTATAAGTCACACACACATATATAATTTTAAATTATATTCTTTAATATTTACATAATGTTACTAATACTTATCTAGATGTCGTAGACTGTTTGACCTGTATTGGTGACATTGATATTGTTAGTGGTGAATGAGAAAAAAAGATATCTTATAATCCTAACAAATTAGTAAATTGTGAATTATAATACACATATATATTTTAAAATTATTATTTGATTTTATAAATTTAACACTACTATTTTGATTTAATATAATTTTGTTATATCAAATTTTGTCATATACAGTTTAGTCATTAGTAACGTAACTTTGTGAATTTTTTTTTTAATAAATTTAAAATTTATTATAAGGTCGTCGCGAAGCGCGGTTTTTTTTCACTAGTTATATATAGGATATAATTTACTTCCACTTTTTTCAATTTATTCAAAATAAAACACCATCGATTATTTTTCTGATTTACTTCGAATAACAAATTTTATTTTATTTTTTAAATTTTTATATATATACAAGATTGAGGAGGTTTTAGACATTTGACAACATTAAAGTTGTAAACTACAGGGTCCCCTTTTCATATTTGGGNAGATGTCGTAGACTGTTTGACCTGTATTGGTGACATTGATATTGTTAGTGGTGAATGAGAAAAAAAGATATCTTATAATCCTAACAAATTAGTAAATTGTGAATTATAATACACATATATATTTTAAAATTATTATTTGATTTTATAATATTTATAAATTTAACACTACTATTTTGATTTAATATAATTTTGTTATATCAAATTTTGTCATATACAGTTTAGTCATTAGTAACGTAACTTTGTGAATTTTTTTTTTAATAAATTTAAAATTTATTATAAGGTCGTCGCGAAGCGCGGTTTTTTTTCACTAGTTATATATAGGATATAATTTACTTCCACTTTTTTCAATTTATTCAAAATAAAACACCATCGATTATTTTTCTGATTTACTTCGAATAACAAATTTTATTTTATTTTTTAAATTTTTATATATATACAAGATTGAGGAGGTTTTAGACATTTGACAACATTAAAGTTGTAAACTACAGGGTCCCCTTTTCATATTTGGGTATCTACTTGAATTGTACACCACCACCATCATCATCATCATCATCATCATCTTGTCAAGAAGATTGTAATAATTTGAGAAGATGGGGATCAGATTCNATTTAACACTACTATTTTGATTTAATATAATTTTGTTATATCAAATTTTGTCATATACAGTTTAGTCATTAGTAACGTAACTTTGTAAATTTTTTTTTTAATAAATTTAAAATTTATTATAAGGTCGTCGCGAAGCGCGGTTTTTTTCACTAGTTATATATAGGATATAATTTACTTCCACTTTTTTCAGTTTATTCAAAATAAAACACCATGAATTATTTTTCTGATTTACTTCGAATAACAAATTTTATTTTATTTTTTAAATTTTTATATATATACAAGATTGAGGAGGTTTTAGACATTTGACAACATTAAAGTTGTAAACTACAGGGTCCCCTTTTCATATTTGGGCATCTACTTGAATTGTACACCATCATCATCATCATCATCTTGTCAAGAAGATTGTAATAATTTGAGAAGATGGGGATCAGATTCATATTAATGGTGAACAAACAAGGCCAAACAAGGCTTGCCCAGTACTATGAATACCTTACTATTGAACAACGTCGTGCTCTTGAAGGTGAAATTGTTCGCAAATGTCTTGCCCGTAATGAACAACAGGTCTTTGTTTTTCTGTTTGGTTGATTTAATTTGTGTTTTTGGTTTCTTTTATTACATGGGCTTTGTGATTTGAAGCTTGATTTGTTGTTTATGTGTTGTTTTATGTTTAGTATCATATGATGTAATCAAGATCAAGACTTTGATTTGTAAGGGGGGAAGGGTAGATGGTTTGTTGTTTATTGAAAGGGAGGGTGGTCTAGTTGGGTCGAAAAATTTAGTCTTTGAAATTTTAGGGATGATCATTGCTGTAATTTGTTTATTCCGTTTCGATATTGGAGTATATGTTGTTGGCTCTTGTTTATTACTTGTGTTGCAGTAATGCCTTGTGATCCCTCCATTATTCTTTAGCTTGGTTAATTTTATGTAATGGAATCGTATTACGGTTAGAAATATTAGATCCTTTTACTTGCTTTGTCCAATATTTAATTTGAAGAGTTAGTCAACTAATGGTATTAGATATCGGTTATGCTTAAGGTCTTGATTTTAAGCTCAACCGGAGGGATCCATAATGGTTACAGGGAAAATTGGATGCGATAGTTGGATATCACCTCAGAGTGATCAACTCCTGAAACTTAAAAGATGGGCTTTTGGTTGGGAGGATATTATTTAAAAATTGTACAATTAAGACCTCAATATGGTTTTATTGTGTTTTCCAAGTAGGAAGGGGAGTTTCAAAGCTATAAGATCCATTTAGTGGCTCCAACACCTTATGGTTTTGGACATTTGGTCACCTGACAAGTACATTGCTCACTTGAACATAATGTTTTCATTCCATTTCGATATTGTAAGGTTATGTAGTTGAATCATGTTTTTTACTTGCGTTGCAATAATGCCTTGCCATCACGCCATTATTCTTTATTTTGGTCAATATATCTAATGAACTAATGAAGATACGACCGTGAAAAGTATTGATCCATTTACTAGTTTTGTCCAATACTTTATTGGAAGAGTTGGTCACCTAATGGTTCTAAAGCTCTCTTATACTTGGGGTCCTCGAGTTTGACCTTAACTCGAGGTTCCCCCAATGATGAGTTGGATATCACCTCAACAATGGACCTCGATAAGGTTTTAGTAGATCACCTAACAAGTACATTGCCCACTTGAACTTAATATTCATGGAATGGTTTCTTAGATACCCACTTATCGATGCCTATACTTGGTAACACTTCTTGCATTCCTGATATTTTGTTGTCTTATACATTCATAACCTTAGAAGTATGTGGAGTATCATTGTTTTTTGGTTTTATTCTAGATTTTTAGACTTTACTAGCTCTATCTGAGATGACAAATGAAAACCAAAGGGAGCAAATAGGAAATAGAATTCTTTATATTGGAGGCTTGGAGCATAATTAGTTTTTGCCTTGCCTAAAATCTTAGCATTATACATACTTGAATGTTTACATTATAAATGTCATTTGTAATTGTTCCACTTTGGTGAGAGATTACGTAGAAGTACACTTGATTATCATTATGAAGGAAGAAACGTATATTGTAGTCACAACTAGGGAACTAAAACTTCACAGAAAATATAGACATATACAAACTAAACCATATGTAATATTTAGTATTGCAGTGAAGTAGTTCCAAGCCTCGGTCTCAACCATATATTGATACCTTACTTTCTACATCAGATTATACTCATTAGTAGAAAGGAAAGTTCAAATTTGCCCCATTTTCTTTAGATCCCTTTACACATTCCCAAAGCTTCAAGTAAATGTTCTTTTTTAAATATATAAAAGAACTTTGTGCATCAATAATATCTGGATTTACTGTTTGCTTTGCTATAACCTGTTATGCTGATAAATGGATGCATTTTATAACAGTGTTCATTTGTCGAGCATAGGAACTACAAGATTGTCTACAGACGATATGCATCATTGTTTTTCTTGGTTGGGGTTGACAATGAAGAAGTAAGTTTTTCCTTGTAATCCAATAACGAGTTGGTGCTTGTGAATAGAAAATTTTAAACATGATTTTACAAAGCTCAAAAGAGTGATGATTCATGCTTGCTCTATGTGCTTTACATATTCTAACCTAAGGGTCCCTTTGGTTAGACACCTAATTAAATAACACATAAGTACTGAGACCTAATTAATAATATGCATATTACATGTATATTTGTATTTTAAATCTCCAGCTTCCAACATGAATACAAATTAATTAAATTGAAACCATAGTTAAAAAATGAGTAAATTAAAGAATCAATAAATTTCCTTTATTGAGCAATAAATGCATGAATACATAACTTATGCTCATTAATAAGCATAAAAAACATTATTATTTAAATTAAAACACGATTGAAATTAAGCTAGTAATTTCTGTATTGTTTACATATATTGATGTTAAGCCCAAAAAGGTATACATGAGAAGGTTTTCTGCAGCAATTTGGTTGCGAATAATTTCAGTATACCAGTACTAAAGCATTATTTAGTGCACATCTAAGGAATAAAAGTATGGGAGCTACTTCCAAAAGTCATCAGATCCCAAAGGTGGTATGCTTATACAGCTTTGTGTTTTATATATATGGCAGAATGAGCTTGCAATTTTAGAATTCATACATCTGCTAGTTGAAACCATGGACCGTCATTTCGGCAATGTGGTGAGTCCTCTATTTCTGAGTTCATAGATATTATTTTTTTTGCCTTGCTAAATCTGTCACTCCCCCTGCCCTCCTCTCCCTCTTCCCCACTGCTAAATTCTTGTTGGGTTCTTTCTCTTCTACCATTGGTTTTTTTGGTAGCTTTGTCCATTAATATGCAGTTTATCCTGTTTTGTAGTGTGAGCTGGACATCATGTTCCATCTAGAGAAAGCTCACTTTATGCTAGAGGAAATGGTGATGAATGGATGTATCGTGGAGACAAGCAAGTCGAACATTTTGGGACCAATACAACTGATGGACAAAGCATCATAAGTAGTAAATCTGGTTGGATAACGTTGTCTTGGAATATGGCTCCTTCACGAGTCGAAAGATATTATATTGCTTCTGTATCTATAACTGTGTTTTGTACAAACACAGAACTATGACTAGCAACGGCTTGAACCATTAGCTGATTACAAAAGATGTGTACAATATTTTGCACCGAGTAATCTCTGGTTTCTGGTATATTTTTTAATGTGCGACAAAATGATAATATGTTATGTTAGGGTACACAAGACGTATTTTTGTGGTTAATTTAATAATTTTGTGAGTACATAGTTGCTTGGTCTGCAGTGTGGATAGTTGGTAGAACTCCAAATGAATTTCATCCTCTCAAGGCCTACATTAATACACAGTAAGAGCCTGAGAGGTATTATTGTACCTAGATATGAAGTAAAAACTAGTATGAGGGACAACAAATTATTACATATATACTGTTTTTCGTACAGATGAATGCAGCTCTAGGAGAATATGAATGTCTAATGTTATAGGCTTATCTGTGTAAGGTGTATATACAAAGGAGTTTACACAGTTTGAATACAAAGCTTCTAGAACTATGAACATTCACTCTCCGATATGGGTGTTGTTTATCAGATAGCTGCAGGCTTCCCATCTTTCCGAGGGTCACTAACAGCTGTAAGAATTCCACACAGGACTTGATCTTTTGGAGCTTTCCCATTTTTCCAACTCATAGGAATTGCATTACGAAGGTCTTGAACAATAAGCTGGGAAATGGCACCCCCTGATTTGGCTTCTAGTTGATGACCTCTCTCTTCCAAGAATTGTCTAATTTCAGACACAAGCTCTATATGTTCACCATCAAGGCAAGTCCAGTCTTCATAAAGGACCACATTTGGAATTAGCTGCACAAACAAATTGCATTCAATCAATTAGTAGTTTTCCAAAACGCAAGTCAAGTGAACTGAATGTGAGCATGCGCACACATGCAACTATGCAAGCACACATCCAGGCAAGTCAAGTAAATGGACCTTGTGGTACACTCTTGGACCCTGAACAGCCGATAAAGGTTCCATTCCTAATGCAAAGTGGTTAAGAAAAACTTGTAGAATTGCTGGAATTATGTACAAGCCCCCACTTCCTCCAATAACCCCAACCAATTGATTTTCCTGTTTACTAGCACATAAATTTAGTATACATTCAAGATACAAGCAACGAGACCCCAAATTTGTCATCCATATCATTTACAGTTTTTGCCTGACCTTGAGAACAATGACTGGGGTCATGGAAGATAAAGGCCTCTTCTTCGGTTCGATAAAATTAGCTGGAGCTGGTGGAAGCTGATCTGGGGATATTTCTGTAGGCGTAGAGAAGTCATCCATTTCATTGTTCAGCACAATGCCAGTGTTGGGAGAGAGCACAGTGGCTCCAAAGGGATAATTTACTGTAGTTGTCAATGATACAGCATTTCGATCTGTATCAACAATGCAGAAATGACTGGTCCCATGGTCTCTTAGTTGACTCCACCTTGTAGCGAGAAATATAAGTTTCCAGTCAGTCAGTAGTTCCATCGAGTAAATTTTAAAGCTAGTTGCACAAATTAAGGCCATAAGACGAACCTGTGCATATAGTACTCAGAGGGGAAGGTGGTGTTATCAAATATTCTTTGCTGAATTTTCTTGGCAAAAGATGGAGAAAGCATATTTGCTGCAGTTTCAGTGATGTTTACAAAGTTGGGGTCTCCTAAATTCATTCGAACAGCAAACATGTGCTTTAGTGCTTCAACCAGGCGATGTAAACCTAGAGACCCCATTGCAGCATAGGTACTTCCGTAGCTATCTAAGATATTTAGGACCTGAAATTACCAATTATAGATGTCACTGAATTAGTTTAGGGATGGCATGTCATGGTAAACTAGTCTATAACAACTCCCAAGTTAACAGCACAAGCATGGAGTATCTGTTTGTTGGGATTATTAGGGGTGGAAAGGTGCTGATTAAGCACTTCAAGGCCTTGGCTAAAATCTTAATAAGTTGGCAAAAAGTTATTTCAGTCTTCTCAAAATCTTATTCTAAACAAACTATACATGCTTCAAATAATTGTGTTGAACTGGAAGTTTAATTAAGTAGCAAAAGGGTACACACCAGAGAAATACCAAGTGTTCCACTTGAAGGAGAAGGCATCCCTAAGATAGTGTAGCCCATGGCATTCACGGTCACAGCCTCTGTAACATCCACTCTGTAGCTCCTCAAATCTTCCATCGTCAAAATTCCACCTGCCTCTCTCACATCCTGAACAAACCTTTCGCCAATTCTACCATCATAAAAGGCTTTCGGCCCTAGTTCTGCTATTGCTTCTAAGCTGTGACCAAGTTCCAGATTGTAGCACTTTTCACCAGTTTTAAGCAGCTTTCCTTGTGGTGCATAAACTTGTCTTAAACCAGGGTCCCTCATAATTGAATCAGAGTGTTCAGCAATCGCTTTTCCAAGATATGGAGCAATTACAAATCCATCTCTGGCAAGTTTGATGGCTGGCTGGAACAGAGTCTTCCAAGGCAATCGCCCATGTCTTATCCAAGCTTCGTAAAGACCAGCTAGCTCGCCAGGTACGCCCATTGACATTGCTCCTTTGAACTTGGTTTCAGGATTATTGTCATACATAGTCTGTTTGATGAAACGTACTTCACATCATTATCAAACAAAGATAAAATAGAATCCACATATAAAGTTCAATCTGCAATCTTCTTCTTATGGGAATGCTTTAGTAAAATTAAAACCTGGGAAGAAGCTAAAGGAGCAGTTTCCCTCATATTAATCGCCTCTGTTCGTGAGGTTGCTGAAGACCGAACAACCATAAAACCTCCACCACCGATCCCACTAGCCATTGCATTAACAACACCTAGGCACAAAGCAGTTGCCACTGCAGCATCAACAGCATGCCCACCCTGTTCAAGAATTGATACTCCGGTTTTGGAGCACCGAGCATCATCAGCAGCAACAACTGCTTTATCCGATTCAACAACTTCACCATTTCCAAATGACAGACCGTCATTACTATAGTTTCCGCCTACCTTTACTACCCCAAATTCTAAGTAGCCTGTTAATATAAGGCCTGCAACTGAAATATCGTAAAACATGATTAGTCCTAATTAAATCAACTTTCCAACTACTTAATATGAAGAAATTATAACAAATGATTCATCATTGACTACCAAATCATTAAAAGTTGGAGCATAACAAATGAACTAAACAAGTCAAAGCTAATCAGTTCTAAAGGCTCTACTTAAAAGTCTTAAACTTTAAACCAATTCAACAGACAAAAACCTTACTTTATCACACAACAAAACCATAGTCTATCAAGATCCATGGAGGAAGTTGACATAAAGAAACATATATAATTATAAGAATAGATATAGCCTATACATGTAATGGCTATGAGTGCAGGAAGAAACCACAGAGCTCTGATCCATCTTCTTGTACTGAAATTCTCTGAAGTCACCACAAGTGGATCTTCTAGTCTCACCTGCTTCATCTCCACCAAACTTGGAAAAATGAAATGTGAGGACAGAGTGGATTTTTGTTTATATTTTCAACGGAATCTTTATTTATTTTATTTGTTTCGAAGTATATAATTTTCAAAGGAAACATTAGAAATGGACATCCTACCAACCGATAATTTATACACACATGAGGCCGAGTGGCTGACTTTTTATTGTGTGCAAGTAAAATATAAGCTTCTTCATGATTGGCTGGTTGCAACATGTTGTCTTTTAGTTAACTTTTCAAAAAAATATTAGAATTAGATTTATACATGTCTGTATGATGTATCTAGCCCAGTCATACTTGCAGGCCAAGCTGACTAATTAAGTAAATTTACTACCCAGATATAATGTGTTGGGCCTTTAAAATATCTAAGATATCTTTTAAAGGTCATAACGTGGATTTTCCTAAGACCACTTTGTCAGATTAAAATATAATCCAACTGTACAAACTCATCCTCAATGGGCTAATGGGCTGATCATATAGTTGCACAGAATTGCTATCCACTTTCAGGAGTTGATACTGATCATTATAAATAAGGTAGTATAGGTCATATCATTTCAAAATTGGGCCTGAAAATTGTTGGATTTAAAAGTTGCATATACATTTGTAGAATTTTTTATTATTTTATTTTTACTACTCGATATACATATGTACATTTTTAATTATTTTATTTTTCTTAATTAATATGTGTATTTTAAAAAAGTATTCTTTCGTATCTAAATTTTTTTTTGATAAAATTAATAATCTGGTTTGCTTTAATTTATATTCAGAAAACTAAAATCAGATTATAAATATATCCAACTCGAAAAGAAACATTTTTTATGAAAACCTCGGAACCCTCTACCGACAATCAAATAAATTTACAAAAGTTTTTTTTATATTTAAATATCGCACTCAAAGTGTCATATAAAGTTACTACTAGTCTTGGCCACCCCATAAATTTTATTGACAAAANTATGAAAACCTCAGAGCCCTCTACCGACAATCAAATAAATTTATAAAAGCTTTTTTTTATATTTAAATATCGCACTCAAAGTGTCATATAAAGTTACTACTAGTCTTGGCCACCCCATAAATTTTATTGACAAAAACTGACAGAGTCTTTCACGGTGGGAATCCAACAACAAATCATTGTCACAATTTAATGTCAAATTCACATCCTATATACAGGGGAACTCGTTCAAGTTTAATTTCCTTGTACTCCAGTATGTGTTAAGTGTTACCCATTAGGACCGCAAGTTGTGTTTTGGACTAGAAATAATGCTTAACTTTAATTTAATCAACTTAATCATGTTTATTAGAAAATGATATGTCTTTGTCTTCCACATTTTTTAGTTGATATATTTACCTATTTCTGATAATCCGTTTGATGTGTTGGCTTACTGCCGTCACTAACGCAACAGTACAACCCTGCCTTTCTTTGTGTGTGGAGCATCCTAGCTATCTGTGAAATTTAATTACTGTATTATTTTTCGAGTTTAGTAAAGAAAAAAATTAGAAAAAATAAATTATTTTCAAAAAACACACGAGACTAATGTATATATATCATATTTATTTTTAAATAATCAAGTTTATATTTGAAATTAAACTAGGGTCAAACCTACAACGATAGAAAATAAACTCTTATAATTTAGATTATTAAATCGTGCTTATTTGTTTCTGGTATCGGATATAATATTAAATGTTACATATTTCAAAGCATCAACATCAAATTACTGTAACTTGCTTGATCAATTCTTAACTATAATAATGGATTTTGAAATTTACTAGGAACATCTCCAAGGGTACAAAATCCTTAGTTAAATTAGTCTATGTGACGTCTATGTGTCACTATATGTAAAAAATATAGCACTCCAACCATGTAAACTCTTAGCAATAAATATAGACAACCATGTTTGGTTGACTATTTTTGTTGAACCAGTAAAGTCCTTAGATATAATTTTAATTTATGATAATTATACATAATACCATTGGAGTACACACTACACCCCTTAGTTAAAATTTTAAATTTCAACATTTAGCCAACCATTTAGCCAATCATTTTACCTATCACCCTTGGAGATATTCTAAGAAGTACCTCAATCCATATTCTAATATTGTAATACTCTTAGTAGATTAGAGATTCGAACACCATCGCTTTTTACAACAAAGAAAGAAGAGGACGATTGTTTGAAATTTTTATTAATCTCAGGAAAATTATGTAAATTAATCTCAGAAATATTAATCTCATTTTAATTATAATTTCCACATAAATTTAGTACTTATTCATGTGTATATCGAATATATATGATTAAAAAATAAAGTAGTGAAAAAAATTGACTAAAAATAAGAATACAACTTTATCTGTCTATAAATGTGCTAGTTAATTTTATTGTAGAATCCTTTTAGCATCTATATTACTCCGTATTTGGGTTGTACACATTTTGGTTAAATAAAAAATATAAATTTTATATATATCTGTAACCCTGATCATAATTGTGTAAGTTGATTAGCAGGAGAAAAGTAGAAAGGTACTCTCCTAAACACATTATTTATATATTTCGTACTAATTTCAGTTCACGAACCCGTGAAATACTGAAATTGATTGAAGGGCCTAGTTGTCACATATCCGTCAGAAAGAAAGTTGAACAAGACCTAGTCAAACTATTTTCGGTACGTATACAAAGAAAATTTCAGAAACATTAACATTACCTAAAATGTGATTATAATTGGAAGTGACCGGAGCCAACCATTTCACTTTCAGATTTAAGTATATAATAAGAGTAATGCTGGATACCCGTCCATTGTCACAAAATTTTTTTTTTTTATCAAATGACGTGACATGATATTTGATTTATTTTAATTTATGAGTGCATATATATGAATGTGGGGTCTCATTTTATTATACAAAAATTATCAATTATACAATGACAACTTAGTATTTGATAAAAATTTTGGAATGATTTTTTGGAGTCTCTATTATTTTTCATATAATTACTATTACTTTCAATACTTTACGTATTTAGGTAAGATTAATGTTATGTATTTAGGTAAGAGTAATGTTATGTATCCCAAAAATTATTCTAATTTTTTTTTTTCAAATAAAGTGACATGACATGTGTCATGTTTTAATTCATGAATGTATATATACGCACGGTGGGATAATTTTTGGAATTTTTAGCATTTTTCTTTAGATAATGCCCTTCAACATATTTCCTTTATTTTCTTATCGTTAAAATATGTGATGTGATTTTACTGTACGGCCAGGTTACAATTTAATTCACAAAGTGTTTATATACATACATTCATTTTCATATCTGTATGTAAATAAATTTGGCAATATAGTCGTAACTTGACTTAATTCGTGAACGCATATATATGAACCCGTAAAATAAATTTTTGGGACCTATAACATTTTTCTTTAAGCAATGCCCTTCAACATATTTCCTTTCTTTTCTTATCGTTAAATTATGTGATGTGATTTTACAGTACGGCGAGGTTACGATTTAATTCAGAAAGTGTTTATATACATACATTCATTTTCATATCTGTATGTAAATAAATTTGGCAATGTAGTCATACACTTGACAATTGATTTAATGGCTTATTCTCTTTTATCTCTTCTAGTTAGTAACAGGGAGCTTGAACTAAGAAATAAAGTCCAACCTCATTTATAAGATTATAAATCAAATTATTCAAAAAAGGAAAAAAATATATTTATATTTGTATTTTTTCATACTGGTAGATAACCAATCTAATGTGTGATGTTTTAAATTTTTTAGTTTTCATTTCAAATTTTAGGATGAATTACTTTTTTAGAAAAAATAGTTGATAATATCATTTTGAATTCCTTAAAAATTAATATATATTTTATTTTTATAACATCTATATACATTTATCTTTGTAAAATTAATCTATTTTATTTTTTGTCATTGTCAGATTTGTCATCACCAAAATATAATTGATAAATTTTAATATTATTGTTTCTTTTGCAAAACTGATCGAGAACACCTCTTCGACCAATTCTAATTCTAACTTACAATATTATATTACGTAGCCTAAATGTACGTGCCCATCATCAGGGTGAAGGACGCCTATAACGATTTTTTAACAACTAATAACAAAAATAACGATTCTCGGGTAGTTGAGTGATTTTTGTCGGATTGAATGCGCATGAGCCGTCTCGATATTGGGTGTCATGCAAGTGCAGAATGAGTATCTAATAATAAAAATTAAATATGCATAACTTAAAAGGGTATCTTGTGTTAAAATTTTGAAGAATACACAACTGTGAATGGGGTAACTCTACTTTTTTATTTTAATTAAAATTGATACGCAAACATAGACAGGGTGTGAGAAAATAAATTATACATAATTTGCGTATTGTAAAATAAAATCAAAAGCCATAGGAAGAAATTATGATGCCAACTGGGTGGGAAAGTTTATTCGAGTTACAAGCGTGTAGTAGTGTTCTGAAAGAATGAAGTTGTGGGGAAGAGGAGAATATAGCGGTTAGTGCAGTAATGTATGCATGTATGTGAAATTAAGTTGTTGAAGTACTCCACTGTCTTAAATCGTCATGGAGTAGCTATNACCACTTTGAAAATCTCAAGACACTTAAATGGGCAACATTGTAGTTGCTCTAATTACCATTTACCAATGTTCTTGACTATCTATTGATTGTGTTTCAAGCTATAGTTCAAGCAGGCCCGCGAGGTTGAGGGATCCGGAAACACGTGTTTTTTTCTAAAGGAAATATCAAATTCTTATCATCAAAATTATTATATATATTTAGAAGTACCTTCATAATAACTAAAATTTATAAAAATGTATTTTTTTAAAAAAATCAATGTTTCTTTTAAAAATTATTCTTAGATCGAAATTAAAATTTGAGTCCAGTGAATTTAAATCCAATTTGATTCGAACATATTATGAAATGTTTGTTTTATCTAATAAAATATTATAAAATAAATATTGGAAATCATAAATATATATTTGTTTTAAATCTGACGTTTAACTTTATAAAATAATATTTATTAAATTAATTTTAATAGGTTTCTATTATTTTATTAAATTCTACATATATCTTCCCCACGTTTAAAGTACCATCAGATGCAATACTAGCCAAAACCCAATGTCAAACACTCCATACGTACTGTAGTGTCCCAGAGAATAAGAAAAGTGACCTAAAACTTAAAATGTCAAATAATGGAAGCTAAATACAGTACAGCATAGCAGAAAATACAGTGGAAGATGGATGGGTATGGCTGGCCCTAAATACTTTAAACAGTATGAAGGACACGTAGCCCCAAGACACTGTAGAAGAGGACACGTTTTGCAGTGTCACGTGATGTAGGACCCGCGTTAGATGCCTCCCGGCGGCTGCTGTTACAAGTCACGAAGCTTTCACTGCTGCTTTAAAATCTGAGCACAATAAAAAGTGGAACAATAAATTCATTGCAAGCCAAGTTAAAAGCTTGGGGATGGGAGGGAGTACAAAATTTGTACTATCACTCTTCAGACCCCTATCCCATTATCATGGACAACTCACGTGATCACATTTTTGCTTCTTTCTGCAATTTTTAACCACCCAAGCAAATACTACCAGCTTTCGTTTTGTTGTATTTTTTTAGAATTTTAATCGAGAAGAGCTGTCGAAATTATTATTTTCTCGGAATCAAAAACTTTTTATCGTGTTTGGTTTGGATGAAAGGAACATAATAAATTATGAAATGGAAACGTACATGAGTGAGAATAANGAAATGGAAATGTACATGAGTGAGAATAAAATATTTTTTAAATATTGCAGAGTTTGATTTTTAATTTAAATAATTAAAAATTTAAACATTTATCTATGTGTGGGGTGAGTGGCTGATATGGGCTAAAAATAAACCCTAAAAACACAAGTAATATAACATTAAATAGACCTAATTTGGTTCAAAAGGGAGGCCCATTTAATGAGGCTTGAAACCCTAATTAGTAAATAAACTCGTAATTAATTAATTAGATAAATATACAGCTAATTAATTATGTTCAACTACAAGGAAACTACTCTAAGGAGTAGCCCCCAAGACACCTCAATCAACAAAAAAATATATTCCTACTTGAAAACTACTTCTATCACAAGAAGGATCCAAAATCCTTCTAGGAGGTGGCTTGCCCACCAAGGTTACTAAACTTACTCTAATTCTTAGACTCTCTACGTCTATATATAGGGCATAACCCCTCATTATTAGAAGTACGTTTTGGCTTCATCCTCGAAGGACATATAAGCCACTACGTCTTGGTGTGCCCTTGCCACCATAGCCCCGGGGGCATCACCAAGAACTACGTTTTGGCTTTATTCTCAATAGGCTTGAGATATGTAGGCATCTTGTGAGGGCATTATTAAGCTACGAAACACAAGCTCAGCCATTAAAGATCGATAAGCTCCGACACACATCGCAATAACTACACCCTAGTTTTTGATCCATAACATTTGGCGCCGTCTGGGAGAAAATAACATCAACCATGGCAAGAACACGAAGAGCTGACGGAGACATCGTCCCTATCATAGGAGACCCAACCACTGTGATTCCTTCTAACGAAACTCAAACCTCCGAGGTCCCCGTTACCACCACTATTCCTGCTGGAACTCAAGGTCCTAGCACTCACAAGCATGGCCCATTCAGTGAAATTGTCCATTCAACCAATCCTGAGGAAGTCATCCATGGATCCAACCATCTATCCCAGGTAACTCAAACTCCTTTTATTGCCACTGCCCCTTCTCACGCACAAATTTCAACTGTTGTTATCCCTAGAAGCATTGTTGCCCAATCTAGGCTTGGACTCTCCCAAGCCTATCCCCCTCCTTACATCAGAGGGTTGGAACCACAAAATTATGGGCGTAGAGAAGGGGTCCTTGATTTCTCAAGACCATACTCAACTGATGATGAAAGCTCTGAAGGCACCGATATTAATCCTAGGAGGAGAAGGCCTGGTAAGGAACCCGTAGGAAGCCAACGTTCACAGTCCCGTAGGACACTAGAATAGAAAATTACTTCCTACGAGGCTGAACTCAAAGAGCTAAAGAAAAGCTTAGATCAGCAGGTCAGAAGGCCAGCCCCGAGGCGTGAAGCCCCTAACATCATAGAACTAGCTGGAACCCCTCGAGGGAAAAGAATGGAAATTGTAAGGACTAACCCCACTGAGTTGCTACCACTCGGAGATCCTAATGATCCGACACCAACCTTTACCGAATCAATCACGAACGCTCACATCTCAAGTAAGTTTAAGATGCTCACCATCAAGACTTATGATGGAGCAAGCGATTCACCTAATCACGTAAGAACCTTCTCGAATACTTTGTTATTACAACCTATCAACGATGCTGTGAAGTGCGGGGGTTTTCCCCAAACCCTGGGGGGCATGGCCCAACGTTGGTGTTCACACTTTATTCACGCAAGAGAACGTGGTCACAAGTAATACAGTAATAAGTAGGATTCGTTCTCACAGAGACTCGACTTGCTTACGTTTAGCTTACTTATACACCAGAGTATGATTAAGTTTCACTGCTAAGAAAATAACAATTGAAGTTTTGATTACACTACTAATTAAAACTTAACGAATTACTTATATGAAATAAACATGGGATTTTAACTTCATAATCTATCTCATCTAGAATCTTATGCCTTTTCAACCTAGCATGTGAAAGTGATGATAACTGATCAGACCCTCTAAACTGATAAACGCCAACTTTCGTTGCACGCATACCATCCTAATGAACATCCACAAAAGATAGAAGTCAAATAGTCAACCACTATACTTAGTCCCTATATGTCTATAGAGATTGAAAACATAATGGCTTAAGCACAAGAATCCATAAAATCACATAGTCAGTGCAAGACGGTTAGAATTACACCACAAATTAATACATGCTCTTAACATGCAAAAACCTATGCTAGCATGGCATGTTCTAAACCCTAGATCCACTTTCGCATTCACGAGGATTTAACAAACAATCATAAATGTTCGCGACGCATTTACAACGAATAAGCTTAACCATACTAGGATATCCATAACAATCACACACTTTGGCATAAAAACAATCAATATCTAGAATCGATAGAAAAATCCATTAAAACCCCATGATAACGTTTAGCCCATAATTGGACTAGCCGACATCATGGGTTCAATTGAAAACATAGTAAAATAAACAATTATGCATAAACTACTGATATTAATTGCAAGAGTAAAAGAAACAACCGATAATCCACGTGATGAAAATTACAAAAGAAAATAGCTTGACGGCTCACAAAGTACTCTGTCCTCTTGTACGATAATAAAAACCCTACTTGCTTACTTAATTGCTTGATAGATCAAATACTAATAATAATCCTTATGTCTTTATACTAGGTTACATAAAATAATGATCCATGGGCTTGCTGCTTCCTGGGCTTCGAAACGGACCAAACTGCAAAAATCAGCAACTGAAGTCGGCTGGAGCCCAGGGGCGCTTGACAGGGCGCGGGCGCGCCTCATTAATAGAGCGCGGGCGCGCCTGTAGAGGAGAGGGTGCGCCTGCCCTTTCTGCCCGGAATTGATTTTCCTTGCTAGTTGCTTCTTTAGCGAGTCGTCTCACTTTCTCTTGGTCTCAACTCAAGCCTTGACCCTTCTCCCTTGAATTCCTAGCTCATGTACCACCAATTTATGCAAATATTCATAAATTCTGCTTTGCCTGGTAATCTGCACACCAAAAACATAAAACACATCAAAAGACACTAAATACTTGGGCACTAGCGATCAATTTAAGCCAAATTGGAACGTATATAGTGGACAAAAAGTCCACTAACAGTTGGTATAGTCGGTTGCCCCCCAACTCCATGGGTCCTTTAAAGAGCTCAGCAAGGCCTTCATAAACCAGTTTATAAGTGGAAGAGTGCACGAAAAAAGCTCAGCTTCTTTCATGAATCTAGAGCAGGGAAAAAACGAATCCTTAAGGGACTATTTCAATCGTTTCACCAAGAAAGCCTTGAAAGTCCCGGACTTGGACGAAAAAGTGGCTATGATAGCCTTGCAACATGGGATGACTGATCCTCACTTCAAGAGATCTGGCTAAACATCCGCCCGAGAACATGCTACTTCTCCAAGACAGAGTAGAGAAATATATTAAGGCGGAAGAAAGCATGAGGAAAATCACTATATCAGTGGTGACACATGAGAATAATAACAAGAAGAGAAAAAGTGGTCAAGAGTATGATGCCCAGACAAGTATTCCAAGACGGATAAGGATTCAGAATACCCCCGAAGAAATTTAATTTGGGGCAAAAGTTTACTGAATACGCAAGGCTGAATACGCCTTGAAGCCAAATTCTGATGGATATTGAAAGGGATCGAGACCTGAGATGGCCTAAAACCCTGAAGTATGATCCTAAGAAGAGGAACCAGAGCGCGTTTTGCCGATTTCATAGGGATACCCGACATGACACGGATGACTCCAGACAATTAAAGGATGAAATTGAATTCCTTATCAGAAGAGGAAAACTTTCTAAATACACTAAAGATGGAAGCCATGATAGGCGTGATGATAACAGAAGAAATAAGGATAGTCAGGATATGAATCCCCAGCCTAGAGGACCAGTTATTAATATGATTTTCGGAGTACCCACAACTATAGGGAATTCAAGAAATTCAAGAAAAGCATACGCAAGAGAAGTTATGCAAGTCGTAGAAGAAATACCTAAACGTGTTAGGACGGAGATGGTCATATCCTTTAAGGACTCAGACTTGGAAGGGATATGTGAGAAGGTGTGACAAGTGCCAGAGGCATGCACCAGTCGTCAGACAACCTCCTAAGATGTTGACGTCCATCAATTCCCCCATCCCCTTTACAATGTGGGGAATGGACATCTTAGGACATTTCTCAATGGCTAACGGGAAAAGAAAGTTCCTAATCATTGCAATTGATTCCTTCACTAAATGGATTGAGGCTAAACCACTAGCCAATATAACCACAAACCAAGTAGCTCAATTCTTCTGGGAAAACATCATATGTAGGTACGGAATACCACGAATCCTGGTAACAGACAATGGCATGTAGTTTAACAATGAAGACTTCAAGGAGTATTACAAGGATAATGACATCAATCTACGTTTTACATCCGTTGCACATCCCCAAGAAAATGGTCAGGCTGAGGTAGCCAATCGAATCATCCTTAATGGACTCAAGAAAAGAATCGAGCGTTCTGTTAGCACATGGGTGGATGAGATCTTGCCAATACTTTGGGCATACAGAACAACTCATAAAGTCACTACTGATGCAACTCCATTCTTCCTGGCTTATGGAGCCGAGGCAGTGGTCTCAGTCAAAATATCTCATGTATCCCCGAGAATCAAGGCTTTTGAGCCTGAGGAAAATGAGGAAGGGATGAAACTTTCATTAGACTTGATCGACGAAGTCAGAGACAGGGCTCATGCGAAGATCATTGAATACCAAAAGAAGTCGTCTTTCTATTACAACCTGAGGGTTAAAGAAAGGTTTTTCAGACAAGGGGACTTGGTCCTCAGAAAGACTGAAGCTTTCGGAGTAGGCCCCAAATGCAAGTTATCCCCCAACTAGGAAGGGCCGTACAAGATAAAACAAGTTAAGGGAGGAGGATCATATATCCTTGAAACCCTAGAAGATGTTGAGGTGCCAAGGACTTGGCATGCCTCAAACCTGAAGGTTTATTATGCATAAAGGATTCAACTATGAGTTCTTGTATTTAATAGGAACTAAGTAGAAATAAGGTTCGATGAAACCATTAGGACGTAAGAGCCTTTCGCTCCAAACATGATTTCCGTTTTGTAGGGGTTGTGCCCACTTTAGCCTCGAAGGCATTATTAATAAAGTTTTCAGCCTTATGGCATTTTAAAAAACATACGTGTTTAGCCTAGATTGGCAATCTTTGTTAAGTTTCTTTATGATAAAGGAATAAGATCGAGCCTGGATAGACACTTTAATATCTATTCACATTTATTCTTTTATGCTCGAAAAGTGTATTTTATCAAATATGCTAAGGCAAGAAAAAGAACAAAATTTAGCCCAGTTGGCACTCTGATGTCTAGTCTTATTTGTTCTTTTATACTCGAAAAGTATATTTCATCAAATATGCTAAGGCATGAAAGAGAAAAGAACAAATAATAAGGAACTTTCCATAAATAAAGAGTCTTTGATTTACATAAGCTAAAAACGTAAAGGAAATACAAGGAATACAAGAAATACAGGGAAAAACGAAAGAAACTAAGGGAGGTATTCGATATCCTCATCCTCCCCTCCCCTGTCTTCTCTTCTCCTTTTACCTCCTTCCGAGAATTCTCCTAAGCCTCAAGAGTAGAATCGAAGACCCGATCATACTCGTCTAGGGCCTGACCACCCGACAAGTCTTCTGAACCTGTCCCTCCAGCAGTAGAAGTCAAGGCCAATGGCTGACCCATAGGACAAGGGAAGTCGGCCGGATCAAAAAGGTCGGGGTGCTTGGCCAAGACGGCATCGAGGCACTTCTCCCAAGTGTTCGCACTTTATTCACGCAAGAGAACGTGGTCACAAGTAATACAGAAATAAGTAGGATTCGTTCCCACAGAGACTCAACTTGCTTACGTTTAGTTCACTTATACACCAGAGTATGATTAACTACCACTGCTAAGAAAATAACAACTGGAGTTTGATT
>QRFB01007418.1:1925-12787 GCA_008931105.1 Oenanthe javanica
GCTGGTGGATATCTGGGTTTCAAGAGTGATTGGCCTGGTTACGAACTTCCTGTTGGGTAATCATGTTGTCTGAAATCTTCTTTTAGGGTTATTCGTGGTATCATATCATTTATCTTCTACAGTTAATTTATAGGTATTTCCCCTTTGGAGTAGATGGAATGCTTGCCGGGGCTTCAACTGTTTTCTTTGCTTACATTGGGTTTGATTCAGTTGCCAGTACAGCCGAGGAGGTATGTGAAGTGCATTGCGTTGTCTACAAAATCTATATAATGTCATGTCGAGGGAATCTTAAATGGTGCAAATATCATTTTCCAATTTTTGCAGGTGAAGTATCCTCAAAGGGATTTACCTCTAGGTATTGGGGCTGCATTATCTATCTGCTGCACATTATATATGTTGGTATCTGCTGTCATTGTTGGTCTCGTACCCTACTATGCCATGGATCCTGATACCCCCATCTCCTCGGCCTTTTCTAGTCATGGACTTCAGTGGGCATCGTAAGTAAATATGTGGTCCCCTAATATATGAGATTATTGGTATTTAGTTATTTTTCTCCAGTATTCGAGCAATCGATTTGATTACTAATATTTTACCTCTTTTTCATTTAAGCCATGTATCTGCTTATGTAGGTATATTATAACTGTGGGAGCTTGTACTGCTCTCTGTTCAACATTGATGGGTTCACTCCTTCCTCAGGTAACTTACAGAGTTGATGAATTTACTGGTTTTATCACTTTTATTGTCTGTCAATTATGTCCAACCTATTTTTTCTTTGAGAATTAGTGTAGTTGTACCAAATACTAGCCGTGCAGGGTCATTACGGTTACAAGTATTAGAAATTTTACATGGTACTTTTCTTTTATGATGAGTCAAAGGAATTTGAATTTAATAAGAAATAATTTTCGTGCAGTATGGGAGGTTTTATATGTTGATTGTTCCCTGTGGAAGTTCTTGTTGTGGACTGACTTCTTCATTACAAAATTTGTTCTTGTAACTTGTACAATGAATGCTATATTGAAGANGAATTTGAATTTAATAACAAATAATTTTCGTGCAGTATGGGAGGTTTTATATGTTGATTGTTCCCTGTGGAAGTTCTTGTTGTGGACTGACTTCTTCATTACAAAATTTGTTCTTGCAACTTGTACAATGAATGCTATATTGAAGAATAATTCTATTAGTTCAGTAAGTAGACATCTCTTATTACTAGTGTCATGGATTTAGAGATGATCGGAAAATTGATCTCTCTTCCTCCGTTTTCCGTTTTGCATGGGTTAAAATGGGATGGCAAGGGGTAGGGTTCGGGGCGGATTTTGTAGTATCCACCATCCGCTCCACACTTAAATGAAATCATCCACCAGCATCCATTATACTAGCGGGTATTAATATAGTATATCCATATCCAACCCATGCTAATACAGGTAGGACGGTTATTATCCACTATTTATTTATTTTTAAATTTTAAATTTTAATTACTGTTTTATTCTATATAAAAATATGTTTATATATATAAAAATATTTTTTTTTAATGTAATACATATATATTTATAGTTATTATTTTAAATTCTTATATTTTTTGTATATTTTATATTAACTGAATAAATTTTAACATATAAAATAATATATATTTTAGTTTTATAATTATAAGTGTATATCTATATATAATATATATAGGAATAGGGTACGGGTAGGGGGACATAATATCCATATTTGTCTCGTATCTGCAGTTTTTTAATCTGATATTATCCGCTCCGCACCATTACCCAGTCAAACGATTAATTACCCGCACCCCCGTTGACCGGTGCGGATGTGGTTCAGGACTCGCAGGGCGGATTACAATTGCCAATCAGATTCATTGTATACATCTGTCCACTGCTTTGTGTTTGCTTCGGTTGATATGTGATAGTGGTGGTAAAACTGGTGGGAATTATTTTGATGCATCATAATGGTGTATATATCTTGTTGGTTTGCGATCTCTTCTTACACTAAACACATGGCTATTTTGTGCTTTTGCTTGTCAACCTGAAAATCTGTTTTACTGAGGTGATACCCTGGGTTGTTGGTGATGTTTTAGGTTGCTTTTAAATTGTCCAGACTCCAGTATATGGAATCACCTACCCTTTTTTCCATGGATTAGTATTAGATCAAACATTTATAATATGAAAATGATCTTTTCCCTTACACTTTTGAATATGCAATATATATTTTTCTTGCACCTAATGGCTTTGACAATCATTTATTTTTGTGTTTTTCAGCCTCGAATTCTGATGGCAATGGCTAGAGATGGATTATTGCCATCGTTCTTTTCAGAGGTTAACAAAAGCACACAAGTTCCTATCAAGAGTACAATATTGACTGGTGTAATAGCTGCAACCTTATCATTCTTCATGGATGTTGAGCAGTTGGCAGGAATGGTATGCTCATCTTCTGCCTGAAGTAGTATTATAGTCTACACAGTACTCGATGTGATGAGGATATAGTTTTGCGCTTGTGCATGCACATAAGTCGGAATGTTTTATCAGTGGAGTTAATTCTTATAAGTTCAACCATAGTTTAGCAGATGCCTAGATGGGTGAAGCAGCTAAACTTTCAAATTGGCAGAAGATCTTCTAATATTATAAACCTTATTGTCCAAGCAGAGGATCAATCGATTGATTCGATTTAAATGGAACAAAAAAGAACAGTGCCAGTAATACACCATTGAGATTTTATTGGTACCATTAGAAAATTTTGGTTCGACTCCGTATTGTAAAAAATATCTGCAATTCCCGTGAGATCAAATTATATCTTAGACCTGAATTTCCTTAAGTATATGGGCTGAACATATTTGTCAAGATGGCTTTGTCAAAGTGTAGCCACAAACATGTCATTATACCATCATGCACGTAACTTGCATTATTGCTTCTCTGTTAGATTTCCTAAAATAACTAAGCACCATACATACATATGTACATCCATGCATGTAAATTTATGTATAGCTGCTGAATTTAAGTTAAATGATAGGTATTCTTTAAATTACACATTCTGTTTTTTTCTCTTAAGAACATTTATACAAGATAGACAACTGTCATGCATGGATGCATGTAAATTTATGTATAGCTACTGAATTCAAGTTATATAATAGGTCTTCTTTAAATTACACATTTTGTTTTTTTCTCTTCAGAACATTTATACAAGGTAGACAGCTGTTAATAAACATTTTGAGGAAATATTAGAAGCAATCAGTTGACACAATATGTGCTTACAGTAGCTGTTATAAAATGAAATTCACAATCTCACAGTAGTTGGTCTGGGATGTTAATCGACTGTGCAATGGCTCATTTTATTCAAGTCATAGTTTGTTATAAATCCAGACTTGAAATTATAAATAAACGCAAGTAAACATAAAACATACTCACATAAACCTCCAATCAGGTGGGTTTTTAAAAAAATGTTTGGAAAAGACTTCAAAGTCTCCATTTGCTACAAACCTACAATTGACGCATATGCATGAAACTGTGCAGGTCAGTGTTGGTACACTTCTTGCTTTTACAATGGTAGCAGTTTCTGTATTGATCCTTCGATATGTCCCACCGAATGAGGTTCCACTTCCATCATCACTTCAGGATGCTATTGACTCGGTTTCATTGAAATATAATAGTATCGCACAGGATATTGATGTGGCGATCGTTAAAGATCTGGTTAGAATATATGGTGAAGATGCTCCTCTTATACATGGAACAGTGACAGCACCAGCTGACCATCCTCTAATAGAAAAAGGAGAATCTCAAGGTAATTATGGGTTTCTTTACTTCGTATTGAGTAGGCTTGATAGTAAATAAACCTAATCATATAGACCCAGTATTTCCTGCTCGCAGAGCAGGGTCTGGGAAGGGTAAGATCACAAACCCTATCTTACTTGGTAAAAGGCTTGATATTAATTGGCTGTAGGAAGGAACTAGTTAGTGTGCCTTGTTCTGATACTGTATATTTTTGTTTAGCATTTTGGTGGCATCTGGACAGTATTAACTCCCATTTTCATAATATATTTCTTGCTCGAGCAAAATTCATGAGATGTCACAACTTACGTGTATCCCAATCTCGCATAGTTAATAAATTCGAGTAAAAGCAAAATTTTAAGAAGAGAATATAAAATAAGAACACCAATCAGCCATTCAACCAAGTAACTGTAATTAAGGTGAACGTAGAGTGTCGACTAGTTCTAAGCAACATAGTTACTGCAAAATTAAATTATAAACTAGACTAATTTTTTTTAAATCATTTTCATCCTTAATCAGATGAAACACCTTTTTCACTGATATATTCTAATAGGTAATGTCTACCTGCTAACGTATTCTCGAATTTTAATGAACTAATTAGATGGTAGATGGGTTTTGTTCTAGAAATTAGTACTCTTGTTGTTGCAGGACTTGAGAAGGTAGTTACCTTATTTTTGTTACTTGTTGCAGTCATCATAAGTGAAAAGAACAGGAGGAAAATTGCTGGATGGACAATATTGCTTACATGTGTTGGAGCACTCGTCCTTACATCTGCTGCTTCGAGTGTACGCTTACCCAGGTAGGTTTTGTCCATTGTTTTAGTGAATTTAGTCGGGCCTCTTCATTGATTATGTGCGTGTGTTTGTGTGTGTGTGTGTGAGAGAGAGAGAGAGAGAGAGCGGGAGGGAAAGACAGTGTGGCAGACTTTGAGGGGAGAGAGGGGGAGGGATGGAGAGTACAGATTTCGGAATATAAGATATATGATGCTCGGTATGGAAAACTTTGGGAAAGGATCAGTTTTTTTAGGTACTGGATTACCGGGCTTGAATCTGTTGATGTATGCTTTCTGTTACTTATTTGAGATAATTTTATTTACACAATCAGGGTTAACACCTGCCTAACTTTAGCTTGTTAATCTGTGGGAAGTTATCTGCGACTTGCCCTATGTGGCATGGGTGGCATCCTTCTCTTAAGTGGGCTGGCAGTGCTCAGCAGTATTAACCAAGATGAAACGAGACACACTTTTGGCCACACAGGAGGTATTCTTGTAACTACAATTTTAAAATTGTGGTTTTTGTTAATAATCATCTCAAATTCATTTAGCAAAAAAGAAATTATCTCAACTTTGAGTGAAGAATTAGCTCATTTCCTCACATTTTTTGCCCGCTTACAAGTTGGAGTTTAGCACATAATCTTTTCATATGTTAAACACCCTGTACCAAATCATTCAGCATCTATAAGAATATTACACCCAAGTTATTCTTTTGTTTTACAATGACTAAGCATAATTATTAGTGGCATTTTATTACTGAAGCCATTTTAATATTTGTCGAGAATGTTTATTTACAATATGATATATCTCTTATTGCAGGGTTCATTTGTCCGTTTGTTCCTCTTTTGCCTATTGCCTGCATCCTTATCAATATCTATTTGCTGATTAATCTTGGGTGAGTTGTTTATCTAGCAAAAACTTTATATTATAATTATTGCGATACTGTAAGTTGTATAACAACATTCTGCAATCTTGGTGGGATCAGTCTTTATGTGTAAATAGTAAACCCTAGGATGGAATCGAGGAAAATTGTAAAGGTCCTACCTTGTGCACAAGGCTCCCTCATCAACAGTTTTGGGATTTTGCACAGTCTTACCCTTATTATTAATTATTAAATTATGTATATGACTATGGGTGCAGCCGTGTAGGGAATTACACAATTACCCATCCTTCCTTAATGCCCCGGCCCAGTAATTAAAAGCTCGTTGTTAATGTTTTTTTTCATTTAATGCCTGACTTTATAATTGTTTTAAAATCCCAGTGCTGCTACTTGGATCCGTGTATCAGTATGGCTTGCTATTGGAGTATTAGTTTATGCTTTCTATGGTCGCACCCACAGCTCATTGCAACATGCAGTTTATGTTCCTGCAGTACATGTCGATGAAATCTATCGTAGCTCTGCTAGCTCCTCAGTTTAGCAAATGCAACTTCCTGGCTGACATGAGAGATCCAAGTTATATGGGCTTATCATAAAAATTGTTGTACACTTCACGTCATATAATTCCTTATACCATCACCTGTAATCTGTAATGTATTAGTTAAAATCTATTGTTTATAATATGATTCTGCGCTGGCAGAGAGCAGAAGAAGAATGTACAGAGGAAATGGATGAAAACAATGCAAGTAAGGGGTTCACTTAATTGTGCCCCCTTCTGCACCAAAAATACGTCAAATGGGGCAGTAATGTAGCCTGTACAAGATACGATAATGTTTATATTGAATATGATAGCTTTTGTTGGTGGCATTCAGCTTTGCAGTATGTACTTGCATTTTTCATTTCCAGATGGTAAATCAATTCTTTTCTTTATTTTTATTTTTTTCTAAATACAATTCTTGGCACACCGTGTTTGTAACAGTACTCACACCCTACCTCTACTGAGTTTCGAACCATCGACATTTCAACTTGTAGTTGCCAAAAAGAAAGGGTATCCCCTAGACAGGTATAATTCCCTTGCTATGTTTGAAGTTGCGCAATATGCAGTTGTGAAGCAACCTTAAATTAGTTGATTATTTTTCCAAATGCAACACAAATTTCATGAGTGCCATCGAAGGGTTTCAAGGCCAAGTAACATGGTCTATATGTGTTATGCATGATACGTATGGATGGCAGAATACATGTGATAATTTGAGCTATACCTAAATGTCATGGCCCTTTAATCCGCAGTTCTTTGGAATATTAAAGTCTCTTAAAATTTCTCATGAAAGTGGCCAGAAATGTATCTTTAACAAAGTTAAAGTTAATGTTATCATACCGGGTGTTTGATTTTTTTCTTTAAAAGAAAAATGAATTTAATTCAATAATGAAAAGTCATACGGCATCTGAAAAATGATCGAGTCAAACAAACATAAAATAGATCAAATCGCCAGTTTTCATGCAGAGACAATCAAGTTATATGTTGAAGTCGAACAAACATAAAATAGATCAAATCGCCAGTTTTCGCGGAGACAGTCAAGTTATATGTTGAAGATGATATATTTACATCTACTCATTTCGCCTCGTTTCTATCGACCTTAAATGCAATCCAATACAAACTTTTATCACTAAATCAAAACCAACACTCACAATAAAAAAGAGAACACACACCCTCTCACTAAGGGAAACAAACAAATTCCAAGGGAAGCAAACAAACTGCAAACTGAAATTCCAAATAAAAAACTTAGATCTGAAAAATAAAATCATAATAAGATATAATCGGTCCACTTTCGAATCCAATAAACTCCGCTTGAATCGAAGACGAAAGAAAACCGGAAATTCCGACAAATCAAACAAACCAAATGAATAGAAATCCTTCCAAAAAATGAAGATTATTGAAAAAACAACAAAAACAAACAAAATAAATTAAAGGATTTGGAGCTTCATCGACTATAGTGATTAACGAAGAGGGAGTCTGCTGACTTTCTATAGAGAGATGTAAACCTATTTTATCTACTCCAACTTAATTAATTTTCAAACTCATTTGATAATTGGGTGTTTGATTTTCCTTATTTTACAAAAATATATATTTATTTTCAAAAAAATAATATATATTTTTTCTAAAAATTAACATAAGTCTACAAGATATATGCCCCGTTTGCCTAAACTTATAAGCAGCTTATAAGTTGGTATATATGTACTTTTTCTGAAAATAAGTAACTTATTTTCAAATTTGAAAATAAGATTTGGTCTTAAATTTCTAAAATAAATATTAATTTTCAAAAAAAAATATGAAAATACTTTTTAAAAAAAAGTAACTTATTACTTATAAGCTAAGCCAAACACCCCCGTGAGTTCATGTAAAGCAATAACATAGAATAAAATAACACTTTTTCTCGCAACAATAAAAAAAAATGTATATAATGATAATAATGTCGGGAATATCAATGACTATTACGATTAGTCAGAAAAATAAAATTAAAAAAAGGGCGTTAAAAACAATGAGAAGGGGAGGGGTGTGCACGTTGAAACAAGAAAAACTGAAACTCTGAAAGTGTAAACGGCAACAGCAGCATTGGTATCACCGAATAGAAATTACAAGTTTGGATTGAAACATTCATTTCATTTCATTTGATTTGTTGCTCATCTCGATTCATTACGTCATGAATTCTTGTGCTAACTTGAAGATTTCATCATCACCATCAATCACATTGCGCTTTTCTTCATCCTCACTCTCTTTTCACATTCAAAACAATTCAAGCTTTCCTTTCAGGACTATACCACAACAACAACAACCACCCCTTTTCACTCTTGTTGCTTCTTCTTCTATCAATGGCTCCATTTCATCTCAGGTACATATGATGTGTGTTAGTGTGGTGTTTCCTTGGTCCAATTTCATCAAGTTGGTAACTTTACTGCTTGAACTCCCAAGAATTCTTTAAAAATATGTAAATTTCATTACTTTCAGCACATTTCAAGACCATTCTATATATATTTTTCACGGGGTATCCTTGGTTTGTTTTACGTTTCTAGTGAATTTATATAATTGTTTCTGAGATAAGAAGAAGATGAACAATTGACTTAATGCTAAATTGTGTCATACATTCTGATACTTGAATTACCGGATTATACGTAATTATAGGCCATTTTTGTTTTAAGGGATTATAATTCCCGGACTATTACCTTATATATCCCAAATTTAAAGAATTTTTATCCCATTAATCAGCATTTTGCCATTTTGATCATCTTTCTGATGCATTTCCAGGGGATTATAACAATCCCATAAGGTGTTAGTTACCTGTCATTTTGTAACTAGAGTTTAACCAACTGGATTGTATCTTGATTTAGAGGCTGTTTGGCACAACTTTAAGCCCGTTGCTGACTCTAAGCTGAAAAATGTCTGTTTGTGTAATAAGTTAGAAACTGAGTTAAAGTCAGAAATAAACTAGAAACTGACTTAAAGCCAGAAGTAAGTATTAGGTATTTTTTTCAGTGACTTATTATTTTATTTATTTTTATTTTGATAAAAGTTATCCATATGTCATAAATTACTCACAAGTCACTTTTATTTTTATTATTATATGTTTAAAAACTCACAAGTCACTCATAATACAAAATTANTTGCTCATCTCGATTCATTACGTCATGAATTCTTGTGCTAACTTGAAGATTTCATCATCACCATCAATCACATTGCGCTTTTCTTCATCCTCACTCTCTTTTCACATTCAAAACAATTCAAGCTTTCCTTTCAGGACTATACCACAACAACAACAACCACCCCTTTTCACTCTTGTTGCTTCTTCTTCTATCAATGGCTCCATTTCATCTCAGGTACATATGATGTGTGTTAGTGTGGTGTTTCCTTGGTCCAATTTCATCAAGTTGGTAACTTTACTGCTTGAACTCCCAAGAATTCTTTAAAAATATGTAAATTTCATTACTTTCAGCACATTTCAAGACCATTCTATATATATTTTTCACGGGGTATCCTTGGTTTGTTTTACGTTTCTAGTGAATTTATATAATTGTTTCTGAGATAAGAAGAAGATGAACAATTGACTTAATGCTAAATTGTGTCATACATTCTGATACTTGAATTACCGGATTATACGTAATTATAGGCCATTTTTGTTTTAAGGGATTATAATTCCCGGACTATTACCTTATATATCCCAAATTTAAAGAATTTTTATCCCATTAATCAGCATTTTGCCATTTTGATCATCTTTCTGATGCATTTCCAGGGGATTATAACAATCCCATAAGGTGTTAGTTACCTGTCATTTTGTAACTAGAGTTTAACCAACTGGATTGTATCTTGATTTAGAGGCTGTTTGGCACAACTTTAAGCCCGTTGCTGACTCTAAGCTGAAAAATGTCTGTTTGTGTAATAAGTTAGAAACTGAGTTAAAGTCAGAAATAAACTAGAAACTGACTTAAAGCCAGAAGTAAGTATTAGGTATTTTTTTCAGTGACTTATTATTTTATTTATTTTTATTTTGATAAAAGTTATCCATATGTCATAAATTACTCACAAGTCACTTTTATTTTTATTATTATATGTTTAAAAACTCACAAGTCACTCATAATACAAAATTACCGAGCATTTTAAACTCCCGACTTATCACGTTAAGCCATTTAAAGTCATAAGTCACAATTTTAAGTTTAGCCAAATAGGATCTTAGTCAAGTTGGGTCCCTAAACTAACCTTGGTTGCCCATATTGTAATGCTAGTAATTTTTCGGGGTTCAGTTATTTTTATCTTGTTTTATATGTTGTTATTTGTCCTTGTGCGTGCATTGCAGACTGCATCACATGCTGTAGAGGATTCACATAGACGTAGAAGTAGTTTGGAGTCTTTGTTCTGCTATGACAAAGCCATACCTGAAGAGATTATCGAGAAGCCAACTGGTTTATCCTTAGCTGAGAAGAACATTGGAGATAAGATGCGATGTTCTGACTGCCAAGCTAAAGGTGCCGTCCTATGTGCCACTTGTTCTGGTTCGGGTTTATATCTGGACTCTATATTGGAGAGTCAAGGAATCATGGTCAAAGTTCGCTGCCTAGGTATTGCCTCTTTCTATCCTATCGCATTCGACATCTGCACCAACTATAAACTGTAGGGTTTCGTGACACAAACGCAGCGGAATAAACGCGAAAAATAAATCAAAATAGCGAAACCCTCCGCAGGATCCATGCGAAAACAAAAGATTTAATTCGGAGATAAAGAATAAATACCTTTAGAAGCTTTAACAGTTCATTAATGGAAGATTAATGGAGGTCCAAAGCTTGTTTAATCACCACGTATCCCGCTCTCGCGATCTACGCTCTACGGTATCCACACGAACACTTTTCATGAAGGATTGATGTGTACTAGCACCCGAAAACTTCTTCTCTCTCTATCTTCCTCCTCTCT
>QRFB01007418.1:12955-23092 GCA_008931105.1 Oenanthe javanica
TATGACAAAGCCATACCTGAAGAGATTATCGAGAAGCCAACTGGTTTATCCTTAGCTGAGAAGAACATTGGAGATAAGATGCGATGTTCTGACTGCCAAGCTAAAGGTGCCGTCCTATGTGCCACTTGTTCTGGTTCTGGTTTATATCTGGACTCTATATTGGAGAGTCAAGGAATCATGGTCAAAGTTCGCTGCCTAGGTATTGCCTCTTTCTATCCTATCACATTCTACATCTGCACCAACTATAAACTACTATAGGTTCATGTTCACGCACTTGATTTCTTATCTGATAGAATATCTACCCTTTTCATTTTTCTGAACTTCTCTCCGAAGTTAAAACCAGAATCTTAATATCCATATATTGGATTAAGTTGTGAGAATGGTGGGTGATGACTTCCTTTGGTCTAGCGGGGAGAGGTAGGAATGAGTAAAGAATTAGAATAAGTGATGGAAATAGTTCATCTAGCCACTTGCAAGTCCTAAGATAATTGTTCTTATTAGATATAACTGGGAAATATTTATAGTAAGCATCAAGTTAAAATAGGGATGAAACTCCTTTCCATTCCTAGGTATCAACCATGAAGCAAGTATCTTTTCCAGTTTTCTGTTTCTTGCTAGCATATTTCTGAATCTTGCTAAGATGGATGAAATAAAAAATAAATCATGGTTGAGGAGGAGGGGGGAAGAGAGGTAGGCTGGGGGCAGCAAGAAAGTTCAACAGCTACAAAGACAACAATGAATAAACTTATAATTAGAGACAGAATAATTTTTTTACACCTAAAATCCTAAATGGTAATTGTCTTTGTTTTTGAGTGACACCACAGCTCACAACCCCCTCCCTTTCTCTATGTTTACTCAATAATTTTGCTTTTTGCTTCCATAAGGCCACACATATAGTTAATATTGGAATGCTCATTAATAATATTCTTATGGAAGAATAAGTTAGGCCCGACTCGTGACCAAAAGGTCATGTGTTCGACTCTCTTATCCGACATGCCGGGGATCATTTTCCAGAAAAAGCCTCTCGACACATTTAAGTAGGGGTAAGGCCCCTGCTCTTCAAGCGGGATAAATGAGTACATTACCTTACCTTACCTTCTAAGGAAGAGTAAGTTAAGCAACATTACCAAGGGTTGTGTTTAGTAAGCTCTCTAGAGGGCACAAACTTACATTTCTCATTCATAATCTTTGACCACAACATGCTTTATATGCATAGATGCATTACTTTATTTTGATTAATGTGTTTACCTGTAATATTTGTCCTTACACTTACTTGCAGGTTGTGGCGGAAGTGGTAACATAATGTGTTCAGATTGTGGTGGTAGAGGATATGTTGGAGTTGTTTAGTTGTATTTGAGTTACCTCTGCATCAGCGTATTTGATCATTGTTTTCTGTAACGTCAATACAAAGTGAAAATGTTAATGTTAATGAAGCAAGTATCTTTTCCAGTTTTCTGTTTCTTGCTAGCATATTTCTGAATCTTGCTAAGATGGATGAAATTAAAAATAAATCATGGTTGAGGAGGAGGGGGGAAGAGAGGTAGGCTGGGGACAGCAAGAAAGTTCAACGGCTACAAAGACAACAATGAATAAACTTATAATTAGAGACAGAATAATTTTTTTACACCTAAACTCCTAAATGGTAATTGTCTTTGTTTTTGAGTGATACCACAGCTCACAACCCCCTCCCTTTGAATAATTTTTTTACACCTAAAATCCTAAATGGTAATTGTCTTTGTTTTTGAGTGACACCACAGCTCACATCAGATGGATTGTAGAATAGTAGGTGTTGAGTAACCAGCTCACCTAAAACCTTAAGGTGTCCGGAGAAGGCCCCAAATGAATCTTATATTATATTTTAACAGTAGGAAATGGTCCAAGTTTATACGTAGTCTCTAATGTATATTTTGTTAGGTGGTGGATGGCAATATTGTGATGGTTTTTAGGGGTGGTAGATACACAGGGTTTGTTTTTTAAAGGGTTGATACTAAATGGATACATTTATTTGTTTGAGCATCTTTTAAATAGATAATAGTTTGTTACATTATATGGTTACAGCAGAATCTCAGCTGCTTTCCATCAGATAGACAGAAGAGTTGTGTTACAATATATTTTTGTTTCAAAAACTCTGATTTTACTAGTTCTTATTATGTACATATTAGACTCAACTCACCTGAACCATTAGCACTATATATAGAGCTGCCCGTAATGCATTGTATTTTCCAGTTCTTGTGGTTACGGTAAATTGTCATCCGCTCTTTAACAACACTTGGTGTATAAGACTCTCGCATGATTAGGGTCACCGTACCAACCTCACCGCTACTAGTGATGATTCCTGCCAGTATGTTTAGATTATACAGTTGAAAGGGATATGATGGTGTCAATGCGTGCTTCTTCTGATGACATTTTATTGCCTCGTAGTGAAGACTATACACAAATTTTAGAGCGACACAAGATTTTCTTCTAAATAAAATAAAAAGATTCGTGAAATGGCATTCTTCAGTGGTATATACCGGCAACCTAGGGCCTTTTACTCATCACATTATTTTGTAACTTGTGAGTAACTTATTTCCTTAAAAGTTAAAACTAACAAAATGGTAATATCAATTACGTTTTCTCTTTAATCTCTTTAAAATTAACGTTAAAACTTAGTTTTAAGTTAGTTGTTATCTGTGCAACACAATCAATTAACTTGGACTTAATTGCCAAACAACCCTAAAACAATTTGTATTAAACATATTCAGAACGAAGTTGAATTTGTCGGTGTAATTTCAAATAAACAATGATAATATTATTTTTATCCTACTACAAAGTTCAAACACAAGAAAGAAAGAAAAAAAGGCTTGAAATCTATGTATCAACTAGATAATGACAGAGAGGTGGATAGATGCAAGAAACTTAACAAGCTTCTAGGCTTCTAGCACCGAACTAATATAAGGACACATGGGGACCTTCTCTTCCAAGTAAAGCACCCAAAGATTTAATCTTTACCCTACCTCCCATTAATTTCCATCTTACTGATCACCCCATCTATTACAATCCACACCTCTCTTCTTCTCTGTCTAAATTTTCAAGAAATGGCAGTAAAAATTTACATTATCTCTTTCTTGATAACTTCACTTGCATTTTTTCTTCTTTACATACCAACCCAACTCACAGCATTCAACAATAGCACAAGATTCAAGCCATCAAAATCTTTCCTCATATCAAAATCTAGCAACTCATCTTATCCAGTCACATTTGCTTACTTGATATCTGCTTCAAAAGGTGATACATTGAAGCTAAAAAGAACCCTCCTTGCTTTGTATCATCCTGGTAACTATTATTTGATTCATTTGGATTCTGAGGCCAGTGAAGCTGAGCAACTAGAGATTGTAGATTTTGTTTCTGAGCATCCAGTTTTTGACCAAGTGGGAAATGTTTGGATTGTTGGGAAACCAAATTTAGTGACTTACAGAGGGCCCACAATGTTGGCTACAACTCTTCATGCAATGTCTATGCTTTTGAGATCTGCAGATTGGCATTGGTTCATTAATCTCAGTGCATCTGATTATCCATTGGTTACTCAAGATGGTATGGTGAGTGCCTGTTTTTATGTTATTTTTTTGTAAATAGCATTAGATATGTTTTATCTTGTCACAAGTTTTTTAGTGTTTCACGTTATTTGAGTTTGACCCATTGTTCCATAACTGCAGATCTAATCCATGCCTTTTCTGATTTGCCAAAAGATCTCAACTTTATACAGCACAGCAGTCATCTGGGTTGGAAGATGTAAGCGATGTAGATATTTGTTAATAGTTTCTTGAAAAAACTAAAGTAAATATATAATAATAATAATATTAATATCAAATCAAATGAAGCTGATTTTTTGAATTTGCAGGAACAAGAGAGGAAAACCAATCATAATAGATCCAGGTCTGCATAGTTCTAATAAATCAGAGATCTGGTGGGTAATCAAGCAAAGAAATCTTCCAACAGCTTTCAAGCTCTATACAGGTTTATCTTCGTCTTTGTCTCTTTTGGTAACTTGATCATGTCATATGTTAAGTCTTTCTAGAAGTATGTAGCTTATCTATACTTCTGGAACATTACCTTTCATGATAATGTGAATACCTGATCAAGAGAAACAATACCACTAAAGTAAAATATTGCTACCTATTTAAGAAGTTGATAGTGATACTAATTACCAAGATCTATGCTGTAAATGTGTGTGTCAAATGTAATTATTACTAGACTTAACTTTTTCTTTAGCTAGTGTGTATAACATTTCTTTTAGTTCTCTATAGTGTGCCTGACCATGTGGGAGCCAAGATAAAAGGTTCAATTTCAGCATTTTCCTTGAAATAATAAATGGTTGAGTAAAAACTTCTGCAAACATATAAGATGCTGCTTGATGATAAGATTGATTGAAGTTAACTCATAATGAACTCTAATAAAGTTAATTATCCAGATCTACAATGTTTCATCATATCTAGAGTTTCAAAAACATTGTTTCCAGACAGAAGGTAGCATAAGGTTCTTTGTTTACAAAAAACTAATGCTTGTAGTATGTAGTAAATAAATATAGGCTAGTGTTGGGTAAGAATTCCCAGTAATTTTTTCGTTTCTCTCTTTCCTTCTTTTAAGTGATTCGATTTGCTGTCAGAATACACAGGTAATTGTTTTTATACTAAATGATAAAAAGCGCAAACTCATGTTTTTAAATGAAGTACATTATCACATTACACTTATCGTTTTGTATACATTATATTGTATCAACTTACCTGTAGGAATTTGATAGGAATAAAAGAGAAGAATACAAATCATATGAGACATGAATGTCATGGGGTTAGTGGCACACACAATAATAGTAACATGTAGGGCCATGGGATTGTGATGGGAAGCTTAAAGTTTTCAAAGTAGATGCCATATACGTTGTTTAGTGCTACACTGCTACTGTATGAGAGGTTCTTGGTAGGTGACAATGATATTGCATATCAATTGCTGGCTTTTTCTTGTTAATTTTATTAGTCATATGCTATCTTATGTAGTTAAATGGTTGTTTTGGCTTGTATGGACCCACCTGATTCAGTATGGAGTTAGCCGTTAGGATTAGCCTTAACTAGTAATCTTCTAATGCCATACCAAAGTTATGTTACATGAACTCGGCTGGAAGTGTTCATTATAGATACCAAGTCAAGTGTTGGACTGGGCAATATTTTAAACTTTTTGCATAATTTTGGCCCAAAAGTTGTCGAGACCATATCTAACATACTTGAGGTAAAATGAAGAGTAAAGATAACATATCCAACACGGGATGCATTATAAACTTTCAACTCTTTGTTTATCCCTACATAGATTGTTAAATTAAGATGGGATCATATGTTCCCGAAGTAGAAACCTGAATCCATGTGCTTTTGTCTGTTTAAAACTCTCCCCAATAATTAGTTTGATCAGTACTACTAGAATCTTGGAAGTGCGCTGAAAAGAGATATGTTTTCTTTTCTCGATATAAAGTTTTTCTCAATTACTGCCTTGGANCCTTGCTTTGTATCATCCTGGTAACTATTATTTGATTCATTTGGATTCTGAGGCCAGTGAAGCTGAGCAACTAGAGATTGTAGATTTTGTTTCTGAGCATCCAGTTTTTGACCAAGTGGGAAATGTTTGGATTGTTGGGAAACCAAATTTAGTGACTTACAGAGGGCCCACAATGTTGGCTACAACTCTTCATGCAATGTCTATGCTTTTGAGATCTGCAGATTGGCATTGGTTCATTAATCTCAGTGCATCTGATTATCCATTGGTTACTCAAGATGGTATGGTGAGTGCCTGTTTTTATGTTATTTTTTTGTAAATAGCATTAGATATGTTTTATCTTGTCACAAGTTTTTTAGTGTTTGACGTTATTTGAGTTTGACCCATTGTTCCATAACTGCAGATCTAATCCATGCCTTTTCTGATTTGCCAAAAGATCTCAACTTTATACAGCACAGCAGTCATCTGGGTTGGAAGATGTAAGCAATGTAGATATTTCTTAATAGTTTCTTGAAAAAACTAAAGTAAATATATAATAATAATAATATTAATATCAAATCAAATGAAGCTGATTTTTTGAATTTGCAGGAACAAGAGAGGAAAACCAATCATAATAGATCCAGGTCTGCATAGTTCTAATAAATCAGAGATCTGGTGGGTAATCAAGCAAAGAAATCTTCCAACAGCTTTCAAGCTCTATACAGGTTTATCTTCGTCTTTGTCTCTTTTGGTAACTTGATCATGTCATATGTTAAGTCTTTCTAGAAGTATGTAGCTTATCTATACTTCTGGAACATTACCTTTCATGATAATGTGAATACCTGATCAAGAGAAACAATACCACTAAAGTAAAATATTGCTACCTATTTAAGAAGTTGATAGTGATACTAATTACCAAGATCTATGCTGTAAATGTGTGTGTCAAATGTAATTATTACTAGACTTAACTTTTTCTTTAGCTAGTGTGTATAACATTTCTTTTAGTTCTCTATAGTGTGCCTGACCATGTGGGAGCCAAGATAAAAGGTTCAATTTCAGCATTTTCCTTGAAATAATAAATGGTTGAGTAAAAACTTCTGCAAACATATAAGATGCTGCTTGATGATAAGATTGATTGAAGTTAACTCATAATGAACTCTAATAAAGTTAATTATCCAGATCTACAATGTTTCATCATATCTAGAGTTTCAAAAACATTGTTTCCAGACAGAAGGTAGCATAAGGTTCTTTGTTTACAAAAAACTAATGCTTGTAGTATGTAGTAAATAAATATAGGCTAGTGTTGGGTAAGAATTCCCAGTAATTTTTTCGTTTCTCTCTTTCCTTCTTTTAAGTGATTCGATTTGCTGTCAGAATACACAGGTAATTGTTTTTATACTAAATGATAAAAAGCGCAAACTCATGTTTTTAAATGAAGTACATTATCACATTACACTTATCGTTTTGTATACATTATATTGTATCAACTTACCTGTAGGAATTTGATAGGAATAAAAGAGAAGAATACAAATCATATGAGACATGAATGTCATGGGGTTAGTGGCACACACAATAATAGTAACATGTAGGGCCATGGGATTGTGATGGGAAGCTTAAAGTTTTCAAAGTAGATGCCATATACGTTGTTTAGTGCTACACTGCTACTGTATGAGAGGTTCTTGGTAGGTGACAATGATATTGCATATCAATTGCTGGCTTTTTCTTGTTAATTTTATTAGTCATATGCTATCTTATGTAGTTAAATGGTTGTTTTGGCTTGTATGGACCCACCTGATTCAGTATGGAGTTAGCCGTTAGGATTAGCCTTAACTAGTAATCTTCTAATGCCATACCAAAGTTATGTTACATGAACTCGGCTGGAAGTGTTCATTATAGATACCAAGTCAAGTGTTGGACTGGGCAATATTCTAAACTTTTTGCATAATTTTGGCCCAAAAGTTGTCGAGACCATATCTAACATACTTGAGGTAAANTACCAAAGTTATGTTACATGAACTCGGCTGGAAGTGTTCATTATAGATACCAAGTCAAGTGTTGGACTGGGCAATATTTTAAACTTTTTGCATAATTTTGGCCCAAAAGTTGTCGAGACCATATCTAACATACTTGAGGTAAAATGAAGAGTAAAGATAACATATCCAACACGGGATGCATTATAAACTTTCAACTCTTTGTTTATCCCTACATAGATTGTTAAATTAAGATGGGATCATATGTTCCCGAAGTAGAAACCTGAATCCATGTGCTTTTGTCTGTTTAAAACTCTCCCCAACAATTAGTTTGATCAGTACTACTAGAATCTTGGAAGTGCGCTGAAAAGAGATATGTTTTCTTTTCTCGATATAAAGTTTTTCTCAATTACTGCCTTGGATTTTTCTTCTTCTTTTCATTTCTCAATGCATGACAAGAGGATTGATCTTCTATTACAAATTCTAATTGCACCTTAAATGCAGGTTCCGCTTGGACAATTTTATCTAGGTCGTTTGCAGAGTACTGCATAGTGGGCTGGGATAACCTGCCAAGAACCCTACTGCTCTACTACACAAACTTTGTCTCATCTCCTGAAGGCTACTTTCAAACTGTTATATGCAACTCACCTGACTACAAGAACACAACAATTAACCATGATCTCCATTACATTACATGGGATACACCTCCAAAACAACACCCAAGATCTCTCGGAGTCAAAGATTACAGAAGAATGGTTTTAAGTAATCGACCGTTTGCTAGGAAGTTCAAAGAGCATAACCTTGTTCTTGACAAGATTGATGGTGATCTTCTTAAAAGACGCCATGGAAAATTTACTTACGGAGGATGGTGTTCTAAAAGAGATGATATGAATGATGTGTGTGATGGCCTACAGAGTGAGAAATTCGGTATACTAAGGCCCGGAACTGGTGGCAGGAGATTCAAAATATTGCTTAAAAAACTGGTATCTGCTGATAATATTAGGAAGAGGCAATGTAAATGATCTCTTATCTTTGAAAAAGCGTAGAAGGCTTTGTAAAAGTTGTTCGATATATCAATACAATTTTTTTGTGTTCATGACATTTCTAGTCTATGCTCAATACTCAATACTCAATACCTGCACTATATTCTTTATCTTGAGCAAACATTTGTAAAAGACAATGCTTATATTTTGTTGTTTACCCAACTAACAATATTTTAAATATTTCTAAAAAAAAGAATAATATAAATTTTATGAACACTATCAATAAATTCCAACTTTAAAGACACCATTATATCTAGATTTTGCAGAATTTATTTAATCTTCAAATTATTTTGGTATATAACGTGTAAAGTCCAACATTAACAAGTAAAAGATTATTTTCATCTGCTTACAGCCATGAGCCATCTAATATCGAAAAGTGACGCACAGCAAAATAGGTGTAAACAAACTACTCTTCAGTTTCATATATTTTGTGTCAGTTTTGGCTTTACTCTAAAGCAAAGTACAAAACACCTACATTTTGTAAGTTAAAATAAAATTCACAATTCTGACAAAAAAAAATCACAATTAGGATCCTCTAAAGCCCTAACCCCAATTCTCAAACCTTCATATCAGTTTCGGAGCACTTTTATTGAACAAGCCCACTTCCCCTTTCGACTCCAAATGGGGTAATCACACCCACACACACACCCACGATCATATCTTATCTTGCTTATATGTTGTCTGAATCATCTACTAAGATAATTGTTTCATTACAATTAAAAAAAATGCTAACTTTCTGTTACTATGTAATATATTTTATGTTATTTGATTAAGGGTAAGTGGCTTATGGTGCAATAATTGTGCAATGTCTCTCAGCCCCCAAGTTTTTGATGATGTCAAACTGTAAGCCCTTTTTTAGTTGTACAGTGCTTGTGACTTATATATAAGATTTACTTACAATTGATGTTTTGTGTTTGATTCTGTGCATTTTCTTGTTGTATTTGCAATTCATTTTTTTTTAATGCAATAATGATATATAGCTGATTCTTTATTCTTTCTTCTTTTCCTTGATTAGATGTTGCTCTTTCTGCGGAAAAGTTCTCAGTGAGTACAACTGGTCGGAAGAAGTAACATTTGCCAAAAATGCAGCTGGACAGGTTTGCTCATTGTTGATCTTTTTGTTTTTTAATATCGGTTAATCGTTTGGCAAACTTTATTTTACTTTTGTTACTAATTTTCATGTTTGTGAGAACCATCTTGAATCATTGATCAAACACTTGCCAACCGCATATAATTGCTTCTAATTATGCATTTATTTAAAATACTTTTCCTCCTCATTGGGTATTTTATCATGAATTGCTGGGTTCATTCTCGCTCCGACTCACCATGGAATTTACAGATATGCACAGCTATTTCCTTCTGTTGTAATATGGAAATCACAAGTCAATACCATTTGTCAAATTTAGAGCAGAATTTGATGCAATATAAAATTTTGATTAGCTATCAAGCTCCAAAATGAATGCAACACTCTTAGACCCACGAGAATGGTAAAGACCACCATTACAAAGTCTCTTGACTTCCTCCTGATTGATGTGACATAGATCTTATGGGAATTTTTTTCTGTCAGTTTATTGGTGAGATTTAGGTTCACATAGTGCATATTTCTGTTTCATGAAAAGTGTATATTT
>QRFB01007418.1:23209-35250 GCA_008931105.1 Oenanthe javanica
TTGATGAGCCATCTTTGGCGCCCGCCATATAAAATGACGTTGGAATGATGCCAAACCCTTAGCACATGAATGATGTTGGGATCTCGTATTAAATATGAATTATGTCTTATTCTTACAAGAATCAAACATTTCCTATCCGTCTTACCAACCTTTCAAAATGGGTGCTGCATTTATTTATCCCTGCCAAAATATTTACTTTCTACTCCTTTACTCATTAATTTGATGCCTATACTCATTAACTTGGCTCAAGGCAAGAACTAAAATTTTAGCTATTCAATTACATTAATATTTCTTATTATTCGATTAGAGATGGAGTGAGGTAGGAGCGATAAAGAATATAATTAATCTCTTTTTATTTTTTTCTGTTTTGTTTCAAATTAATTAGTACAAGAGAAAATTGGACATCCAAGGAACCAAAAAAGATGAGAAAGTGCATATCAGGGAGGACGATGAGACTGGTAATCTTTATTTTTTTAATTTTGAGCAAGTAATATGCTTTATATGTGGTTACGTTGTATATCTGCAATGTTCTGGCAGCCACTTTAAGATGTTTTTTTGTGAAAAAATCCAGGAGGTGATTGTGATTTTGATGGCTCACATGGGAGTAATAACCTGAGTGGCAAATCAGGTGAAGAGTCGGACACTCTTTCTGATATTGACGATTTTGAGGTATGCGATGAAGTCTTTTTATCGTTATTTCTTTTGTCCATTCCTTTGTTGATTATTTGTAAGGTAAGTTTGGTTTGGGGGGTTAAATAATTTGGAAGTTTCCAGGACGTGGAATCGAAAATTGGTCAAGATAGGGCAAGTAAAAGTTGAAAAGAATAATTAATTTGAACTTTTAATTTATTAGAATTAGTTCATATAAATAAGGGTTCTTGGTCAAAAATTTAATATAGTAAATTAATGTAAATTTTAAATCTTAAATTAAACTAATCGAACACGTAACTATCGCATATAATGACCGTAAAATTTAGGTTAGAAATTGTAAAATAAGTGAAATATAACTTCCAATGTTGGTTGATTCGCGCATTTACTTGGATAATTTTGGTTTGGATAAGTTATCGTTAACTTTACATCATTGGAATCAACTGTAGACAACTTGTTTCAGCGTGTTTATTTAAAGTTTCCTAGAATAATTGTATGAATACAAACATTCTTCTTCCTTGAATCTTGAGGCATCTCTTGCATTGATGTGGCTAATCTTGGCCTCAGCCTCTTTAGCAACATTAAAGGAGTCAGACGTTCCATCATTTACAGAAATAATACATCTAGTACACAATCAGTATAATACATCTANCAATAAATTACAGTTTTCATGATTAGAAAAACATGTTACAAACCAATTACACTGAGACTATATCTGTATAAAGGTGGCAGTATCCACTTGTAGTTAAGAAGTTGAATTGTTGCTTTGAACTTGTTGTGTTACACAGATTGATAGCTACATTCACNGTTCCATCATTTACAGAAATAATACATCTAGTACACAATCAGTATAATACATCTAGTATACAATCAGTATTTTTACATCAGAAAAAAATCTAGTATACGAATTTTGATGCATGATCTTAGTTAACGTTATTGTATCTAAACAAAACAGGTAAGAAAAAACTAGAATATAAAATCATCGAAAAGAGAAAGGATTACTAGGTCTGATACCAAGAAAACAACTTAAGCCTTCGCTCAAGTTATTCAATATAATTTAATTCCAATTCATGAGGATCCTTATATAGGCATATTGAGTATCCTACAAAAAAACCCAAAATTAGGTGAACTCAAACTAGAAAAAGTTTTTGGGTTTTCTAGAATACTTTTGAAAAATCACTAAATCATAACCTAAATTTTCAAAATCTATAGATTTTGGAACCTTGATATATGTNCGATGCAAGAATGACCAATTATAACAAAGAGCCAGTGTCACTAGTCACTAGCATATTTAAGAAAGGTTTTGTGAGAGTCACTCTAATTTCAAGTGTCCCTGATTGCATAAGCATCTGGCCATATGTTTAGTCCTTGGCGATTTTCTTTGCATCTTTTTAGGGAGGTTTTGCTCCATTGTTTCACCAATTAGTGGTGACTTTAGTGGCATTTTTATATATGATACACATGAATTGTAAAAGTGTGAGGATTGTGAATTAGTGGTAAAAAGGAGAGTGACTTAGTGGTAAAAAGGAGAGTGACTAGTTTTGTTAAATAGATAAATTACTAGTGGACTATAATTTTATGTAAGACCCTTGTGCATGAGAACACTAGTTGGTATAAAATGTTGATCAATTTTCCTTGATCGGCTAATGTTGGATCTTGGCAATGTTGTTTAGCGCCACCAATACAAATGGTAAAAGTAAAACGTGTTGGTCTCTGTAACATGCCAACCTTGATAAGATAGGAGACATGTACATCGATCTTTTTTTAGTAATTACTATATGTAGTTAATTTATAATGTTGCTTACTATTTTGTCTAATTATGTGATGAGAATAATATTGTACATATAACTCGTATATATTAATTTGCATTTAGTACTATTATTTTTATTTTGAATTATCATACTTTCTTTAANCAATTAGTAAGTATTCTGTTACTCAAAGGGTAAGTGTAATGTAGCAGCATGCACATTAATGGTAGTGCTAGGGAAAAAATATATCTTTTATGTATAATTAGCTCAAGGAGGATCTTTAGTCATTCGTTGTAGGGGAGCTCGATTTTTTAAAATTCCGAGGTTCACATTCTCGACTTCTACAAGAAGTAAATTATACTTGTTAATAAAAGAAGAAATCTTATTATTAAAAAGAAGATACCGAAATCTGATTTCTCATTAATATAATAAATAGCATAATAAGCGAAGCTCGGGAGTGATTGTTAATGACCACAATAAGTGAGATTATGTTTATTTTTAATTATATGAGATGACGTCCAGAGTTCGATTTCTAATGATCACAATAAATAGGGGAATTAAAATTATATTTACTAAGTAATAAATATTAAAAGAAAAAACCTTACTACAATGAATAACATAATGTTTGCTTTTTATCATAAAATGATATTAAGATTTCAATTCCTAATGAATACGATGAATAACATAATATTTATTTATTATCAAGAAAGATCTAGAAATAAATATTAGGCACACTTGCTAAAATAAATCTAATTGATTAATTATTATAAAAAATATAGAATCGTAAAGTAATAAAAATAATATTATTTAAGAATTAATTTTTGGAAACAACAAAGCATTATCCCAATTACATTTACTTATTATTAAAAGAAGAGACATTCGATGTTTAACGACTACAATTAATTTCATAATATAACTAATTTTTATTATGGGAGGACATCAGGGGTTCAATTCCAATGACTACTATAATTAAGATAATATATATTTATTAACATAAAAGACATGTTTTGCAATGTGCATTGTGTTTGAATTATTTCTTAGAAACATCAAGTCATAATTTTAAATATATTTATATAAATTAATAATTAAAATACTTAATAAAAAGTTAAATAATTTTAAGATAAAAACCTAATAAACATCCGTGTATTGGAAGGGATATCGGCTAGTATATGAAAATTACTTGATGGGATATCAGTAATTAACTAACATGAAGAGATGACTCGACCAATTTGATTGTAATGTTTAAAAAATTGGAAAAACTATTACTAATTATAAGATGAGAACCTTTTTGGGGCATCCCAAAAGGAAAAGAAGACATTGTTTGGGATGGAGTATTATAGTATTCCTTGAAAAGCTGATAGGTTACAGTTTGTTGATTTGATTAATGCCTACAATAAATTACAGTTTTCATGATTAGAAAAACATGTTACAAACCAATTACACTGAGACTATATCTGTATAAAGGTGGCAGTATCCACTTGTAGTTAAGAAGTTGAATTGTTGCTTTGAACTTGTTGTGTTACACAGATTGATAGCTACATTCACACTGAAAAGGAGAAGCATTACAAAAAGATCATCTGGGAAGAACTGAACAGAGAATATGTTGAGGTGATTTCTTGTAATACCCTCTTGCTTTAACATATACTAAATGCAAATGTCATCAAAACCTGACCGTAGTTTTTACCTGATAATCGATGCAAGAATGACCAATTATAACAAAGAGCCAGTGTCACTAGTCACTAGCATATTTAAGAAAGGTTTTGTGAGAGTCACTCTAATTTCAAGTGTCCCTGATTGCATAAGCATCTGGCCATATGTTTAGTCCTTGGCGATTTTCTTTGCATCTTTTTAGGGAGGTTTTGCTCCATTGTTTCACCAATTAGTGGTGACTTTAGTGGCATTTTTATATATGATACACATGAATTGTAAAAGTGTGAGGATTGTGAATTAGTGGTAAAAAGGAGAGTGACTTAGTGGTAAAAAGGAGAGTGACTAGTTTTGTTAAATAGATAAATTACTAGTGGACTATAATTTTATGTAAGACCCTTGTGCATGAGAACACTAGTTGGTATAAAATGTTGATCAATTTTCCTTGATCGGCTAATGTTGGATCTTGGCAATGTTGTTTGGCGCCACCAATACAAATGGTAAAAGTAAAACGTGTTGGTCTCTGTAACATGCCAACCTTGATAAGATAGGAGACATGTACATCCATCTTTTTTTAGTAATTACTATATGTAGTTAATTTATAATGTTGCTTACTATTTGTCTAATTATGTAATGAGAATAATATTGTACATATAGCTCGTATATATTAATTTGCATTTAGTACTATTATTTTTATTTTGAATTATCATACTTTCTTTAATTATATGATAGATTTTATTATATAAAAAAATGTGTATATGATAACAAATATATAAATGAACACTTACAGTAAGAGATATGAAAAAAAGAAATAAATACAAAATGTACAAATTACTATCTGAAATTAATTTAGCCGATTGTTTCTGTGCACATGACATAAAGTTGTTTATGTTCTTGATATACATTTTCAATCTTTGCTTCTATTGAAAAACCAATGCCTAAATATTTGTAAATTTTTCGTAATTTTTCTTTTGTACGAAAAAAATAATTGGGGGTGATCATATATTTCTTTTCGGCAAAATGAAAAATAAAAGACTGTTGAAATGATTATTAGAAACTATGNCATTTACTTATTATTAAAAGAAGAGACATTCGATGTTTAACGACTACAATTAATTTCATAATATAACTAATTTTTATTATGGGAGGACATCAGGGGTTCAATTCCAATGACTACTATAATTAAGATAATATATATTTATTAACATAAAAGACATGTTTTGCAATGTGCATTGTGTTTGAATTATTTCTTAGAAACATCAAGTCATAATTTTAAATATATTTATATAAATTAATAATTAAAATACTTAATAAAAAGTTAAATAATTTTAAGATAAAAACCTAATAANTAGAATTAATTTCTGCAAGTCTACTACTATAATTTCTCATTATATAATGGTACATACTACATATAGGCAGGTGGCCAGGTGTGTGTATTTATTACGGATTACCTCAAAAATTAATCTGCCGTATCTAAAATTGGATTTTTTTTCTCTTACTAAATAAATTTAGAATTTAAATTAAAGTTTATATATGTCAAGTTTCATCAGAAAAATAAAAAATTGGACCTCACTGCATTGCTGTGTGTGTGTAATTTTATGTCTTTCAAGTTTTGCCACTGCATTTTTATGTGTGTGTGTGTAATTTGTAATGAAGTTATGCTTGGTAACATAGTATACATAAATGTCTTGAAATCGTACGCATGTAAATGTTGTAGTTGATCTAGCTTGCAAGTCATCTTTCCAACAAAGAGGTCTGAAGTTCGAGTTTTTGTGGGAGCATTGAAATTTGAAAAATACAATCCAGACAATTCAGTTTGGTTTAGCAAAATCAGCTTGTAATTTTCAGTCCTTTTTACCTTTAAATCTCCATTTGCAGAGGGAACAACAAAAACGAGCAAAAGAGGCTAGAAATTCAGTTCCTCCTCGAACTGCTTCAGAAGCTACACGACAGATGCAAGCGAAAAAGGTTTGTTTTTATTTCATACTCGGAAGCTAGTACCTTCGAGTTTTTCTCTAGTCTCATTTAAAGTTATAGTTTTCTAAATGAGTACTGTTTGCATAAAAACACATGAATTGTGGAGATGTCCAACTGATAAAAATAACGAATTAACTTATTTCTGAAAATTAAGATAAAGGACGCAAAAGTCATTAAATATATTAAAACTTTGGACAGTTTTACAAACACCCCTTAAAACTTGATGTTTTACATATTATAGTCAACTTTAGAAATTTGAATCCTACAGTGTATTCTTTATGTACTCTTTTATAAATGCTTTTAGGATTAAGTGAATATTGCACCTTACCAATTCATCTGTCTTATTATACGTGGAAAACACTTTTAAAATACTCATATACTGTATACCATTATACCTTACATTTTTAATTTCACGTGATTTAGGGATGCATGTTCGTACTGGTGTCTTTTATGTTGTTACATACCAAAGGGATTAGGATGTGAAATCATTTTCTTCGAATATTTATTGTCATCTACTGATTTTATTTTTTTTGGTTTATTTCTGTCTACAGACACTTGAATCCAAAATAAATTATGTCGTATTGGGTGAACTTTTCAATGAATCTGTATGTTGATCATCCTTGCATCTTTTTAAACTCAAATATTTTATTTTTAAGCTTAAAGGATCCTTATTATGAGTTCTAAAGAGAATCAAGATATACGACATGGGAATTAGGGTCAAAGAGTGAGGAGATGAACATTTGATAGCATAGCCCTGTAATGTCTTCAGTCTCATTATTTACAGCTTGTACCTACAACTCAGTGCTGACTTGCTGGAAAAGGAACATTACACTTAGACACTTAGTTGATATATCCTACAACGTCATACAATTAACTCATGATCTACTAGATGATAGAAATTTCTGTATATCTAATTCAAACTGTGTCATGTATAACTGTTTCAATAAATTTTATCATGAGGAAAAAGGTAACGGATCATTTGTCGGACTGATACTACTGGATGTATAGAAAATAGTGCAGATTAAAAAGTCCCGAAACGAAGTGATGGTTTTGTTTACATCAAGAGATCCCATTAAAGTTTTTCAATTGTTTATATGAATAAATACTTATAAAATATGTGCATTGCAGTTTAAAATGGAGACCCTACTTGAAATAATTAACATAGACTCGTAGGTTTCCTGATATTTAGTATTACTTTCAAGTCCACCTCTCACCGCACTGTATCTTTACTGCTGAGGATGTGAAGTTTAGTTGCCTGCATACTCAAAATGACCAATTTTTATAGAATCCTTCTCCCGTGATTTGTAATTTAAATACTTTCATACTTTCATGTGCTAATGATATGAAGCCAACAAAATCCATCTGATAGGAGTTTAACATAGTGTTCATGCAGCAGTGCAAAATGTAATTTGCAGAATCAATTGCTATTTGTTTATTGTTTTGCTAAACCTGCATAAATTCTCTTTCCATACTCTCAGGATAAATGTGCAATACATATTCTATTTTCATTTCCAATTTCTTCTGAAAATGATATTTAAAATTGGTCAAGATTTTGTTAGTATGTCTCACACTCAATTGTGGATCCTTTGCTGGGTGTGAATTCACTTCAACGATCAGATTTCTCCCGAGAAGGCCAAGAAAAGCCGTCTTGATGAAGGGGGAACAAAGGCAAAATGGAAGATCGATGGGAGGACTCTAAACTGGGTTTGGAAACTGAATATGAAGATGTAACAGATAATTTTGCAGAACGATATGCTAGGAGCCTGTGTACTGGAAATAAAGAGAGGATATGATTACAATGATGATTGTGGATCTGAAGATACTTAGGTCCCGTTTGGTATTGCTGTTACAGACAGTTATAGCAGTTTTTTGCTGAAAAGCTGTCAGAACGGTGTTTGGTAAATTCTAAAAACTGTTATCTGGAAAAGCGTTTTTAGTCTAAAAGTTGTTGTTAGCAAAAACATGTCCCCACATGCTTTTGGAAAAAACTGCTTTCAGCTTTTGCAGAAGTAGCTATCAGTTTCATCATCAAACCTTCTCAAAAATATTATTTTTATATATTATATCTCAAAATATTCATAAATAAAAAAAAATTATCAAACAGTCATCTGATTTTTCTGACAACACTTTTTCTATCAGCACAACACTTTTTCTCACAGCACAGCAGTTTTCAACAGCACTCCCAAACGGAGCCTAAGCAATTTAGGTAACCATTATTTCCTTATCTAAAAATATCATACATATTCATCTTCCAAAGTGCTGAGGTGATGGATGGCTAGTGGCTGTGTTTGGCTGTTGTATAGCGGGTCTTAATTAATTTATGTAAATGAGTTGTAAATTATTAATATGCAAAAATAATCTTAATATAAAGATAATACTAGTTGTTATGTTATTGATGGGTAGGGGTGTAAAGGAGTCAAATCGAGCCAAACTTTAGAGTGTTCATGTTTGGCTTGTTAGAAAATTATCGAAATCGAACTCAGGCTATAATTGAGCCAGAAGTCTTGTTTGAGTTTGACTTATTGAGGGGGGAAATTGTACATGAATTTATTTGCGAACAACTCATCAACATTGCTCATGAACAACTAGCAAATACTTTAAAAGAGTTTGTTTGTTCATATATACGTACATTAAAAAGTATATAGGAATTGAATAATATATAACTTTAGTTTGTTTGTATTTATGACTTTGTTCACGAACTATATTCGAGACCATGTTCATGAACTTTTTTGTCGAACTTGTTCGCCAATTTTCGAGCAAAATTTATTTTGCTCAAGTTCAGCTCATTTGAGAATCGAGCCTTAACATTTTGTTCATGATTGACTTGCTTACAAATTAAACTGATCTGAATCTAAGCTGAACTCTTTTCAAATCAAATACCGAATTGTTTGGTGAGCCTATTGACTCATTTATAGCTCTATTCAAAAGTTAATTTCTATCTCTACTAGTACTCATTTATTAACCTGAGGATCTGGTGGGGATTGTGTGGTTGGGTTGCAGATAATGATCAGAAGATAATATTGTGGATGAGTGGCTTGAGGATTTAAGTTTGTTCTGGTCACCTGGTCACTTTTATCTCCAGGCATGTTCGTAGAAATAGCACCATTTTAATACGGCATTTTCATGTGAACTGTATTTGAGGAGAATTTAATGAATTTTAGCGTTTGTGAAACTTAATGCTACAAATTACCCTCACTATTGTGTTGGTAGAAAATCCCCCCCCCACGGTTAAAAAAAAAATTCAGTCATTTTAGTGGAGGATATGTGTACGTGGTCTAGTAGTTGAAATAATTTTTTTTTTTTCCCTGGATTCAAACAGAAATTGAGTGGCTCATTAGGCAGTTCATCAGTTAGCTAATTTGCTAGTTGCTAGCTGTAAATTCTCGAATGAGCTTTTACCATCCAGCGTACATGTTTCTAACGAGGTAACTTAATTTCCTTAGCTTGTGGATGGGGTTATGTTAAATCATTAGCCAATGTTGTAATTAAGCATCTAAGCTTTTGGTTAGATGAAAACATGAGTGCTGACTTGTATAACAATTTGCAAAGATAATATAAACATTTTTCTTTAAATCAAATGAACGCAGTTGACAAATGTTGGAGCATAATAATACCAGACCAAAAGCTGGCCTCCCTCCACTATAATTTATGAGATCTTTAGCAACCCCACAAATATCTAAGTAGTGCGTTGCATTTGCACATTACACTAATTTATATAACCACTCTAGAGGTACCTGATCGACGTTGTACCATATACTTGTGTTTCATCTTTGGTCTACTCTCACCCTCTATATATTACACACATTCTCTTTTGATAATCGAAATGGTGGTAGTGGCGAAGATACAAGTATAATTTACCCTACATACACACATGCATGTAGTACAGAAACCTGTTCTTAACTTTTTATTCTGAGTTGAGTTCCGATATCATTTAATCTATCAACTATTAAAAATCTTAGTCACAAATTACAATACATACAGACATACATCATGAGTACTGATTAATGGAAATAGGAATCTCAATTTTTATGTGTTGGTGTTTGCGATGAAAACCTCACTCTCGTGGATTCATCATTAAATATCGCTTAAATTTCATATTATTTTCATTCTCATGCCCTTTTTTTGGGATTTTCAGTTATCATCCAATATTATTGACGCATGAAGAGATAAAGATGAAGGGTAATAAAGTGGAAGGATAGAAAAATGGGTGGGTTGGAAGGGATGGTCATTATCAACATAAATGGTGGCTTGGAATATTCTTTATTCATGAATAATGAGTCATTATCATTTGTATTGGGTGAACGGGAGACACCACTGCGGCTGGGTGGGCTTTCACTTTCCATTTGTTGTGTGTATGTGTCTTCAGTTTCGGACATATAATAGAAAGATTGCATTTGTATTGCCTTGTGAACTAACATATATTCTCTTCGCTCCACTTTAGAATTTATTACAATTATGATTAGTGAGTAGTTATTTAATTAAAGTAAAAAGTTAATTTCAGTTCAAACCATTGTTTACCCCGGACTGGTACTAGATTATCGATATGTACGTTATATTTTTGTGTTTGATGTATTTTATGGATCACTTAAGTTCGACGTTATAAATTTGAGTTGACGAACGTCTATTAAGTTAGAGTTTAGTATCTTATAATTTGAAAACATGGGAAACCGGAGTAATTAAGTTAAACGACAAGGTGATAAACGCACACAGTACATGTAATAAACTAACATATGCACGTGTATAATGCACACATGCATAATCAATTAATTTTAATTTCTTGTTGAGCTATTCATACATATATATCAGATACGTTCGTTTACAGAACTTAACTGTCATATATACCATCAACCATCAACAACAACATGATGCTTGCAGGTTTTGTTGAGTGTGAGTGAAAGGAGCTGATTAGTATAATTAATTAAGGAAAACAAAGTAAAAGAAACAAGTTCATGATGATAATGTTGGGCAAGTGCGCGGCGCAATAATTTGAGGATTGACTTTTTGTGACATGTTACGAGAAGTTGACAATTCATATTTGGGTAGTCGATATTAATAAACAATACTCCATACATTCTCTATATAAAGGAATCTTAGCTTGTTCACACATGTGCTGTGCGCCTGTGCTCATATACATATATACTTACCTCCTCTAATAATATATCGATCTGTTGTCAATAATCTATTGATCGATCTCTTCTCAGATCTGCACTTATAATTAGTTGGTTTTCGTAGGTTGATATATACAAGTTCACCATCCTATATATATATATATATTTTGGTGGATATGAAGATGAACAAGTCATCTTTGCTCCATCTGCTTCTCGCCTTCTCTCTTCTTCTCTCCACCAGTACTGCTGCAGTTCCCACTTCCAGTAAGTACACACATATAGATAGATAGACTAGCTATGTCATATGTGTACGTACGTATCGGTTTAATTCGTGTTCAACTCAACCATGTTTTGTATATAAATTTCGTTTTAATATTCACTCTTATGTTGTACATCAACTACTATATTTTTTTAAAAAAAATCATGCATTTTTATGACACTGATGTAGTATCACTTTATGAATTATGAATGGACTATATTATCTATATATTTACATGTTCAAATTAACTTAAATGTACAAAGGGTCGGCAATTTTGAAGTACGTAGCTTGATTATTATTTATAAGCCCAAAGGGATTCTGCAACACAAACATGCAATTAACCAAAAAATAAAAAATTGATTATATACATGTCTGTCATCAACAGGAAGCCTCAAGTACTCGATGAAGGATAAATCTGCACTTCAAGGCTTACATGCTGAGGTTCCTCCTTCCCCCTCTCTCTTCTCTCTTAACATGAGTATTAACTANAAATCTGCACTTCAAGGCTTACATGCTGAGGTTCCTCCTTCCCCCTCTCTCTTCTCTCTTAACATGAGTATTAACTATTAAGTCCTATAAAAACATACTCTCTTTTTTGACTAATTTGGCTTATAGCCTTACAAATGAGTATCTGTTCTAAAGAAATTCTCGGGG